>BQNB010030515.1:0-54809 GCA_026074375.1 Tanacetum coccineum
ATAAAATTTTTGTACACATTCCCTCGAACCATGGACTTAAGTAGCCAGAGATTTCAACACAGTAGGCTAAGGTGAAATGGTGTAACAAAACATATAGGGCTTAAACAGGGATTGGCATAACAAGGTGATCTAGGGGTATCTTGTACTAACATTGAGTGCAACAAAGGGTTTTACACGGGGAGGTCAACAAGTCAGTGTGATAAGTCGATAAACACACACATAAAGGCTATTTGTGTGAATTCCTAATATGTTACCTTTTTGAACTGCCTATTCTAACAAATCAATTAGGTGTTCAAATGATGTACAATCCAAGTTCTAAAGTCTACAATACTACCGGCACACTCATATTTTTGGTGTATTTTTGTATAATAGATGAAAACGGAATTATTAGGCTTAACCTAACCAATTGGAATAAAGGGTTATAGTGCGCTCGGCAAAGATTAATTCTATTTTATTAGGAAAAACATGTTAAAAATTTTAAAATTGGCACAGTTTTTCAATGAAAACTAGAAAATCGAAGGCAAATATTAGTCAAGTGATAATTCTGCTCCCATCCCCCCACTTGGTTTATACAATGTCCCTATTGTACAATTTAAGGAAATGAAAATTCAAGAACAAGAGTAGAATTAGAACAGAAGACTCCCTTGGATTTGCTCGGTAATATGAAGAGACAGCATGCTCTAAGCCATGCTCCAAGTCTGCGACCACGAGCAACATCCACCATCTCAAATATCTCCACTATCCTCCTAAATAGCATTCGACTAGACTGGTTTG
Source organism: Tanacetum coccineum (assembly GCA_026074375.1). NCBI lineage: Eukaryota > Viridiplantae > Streptophyta > Magnoliopsida > Asterales > Asteraceae > Tanacetum > Tanacetum coccineum. The sequence goes on from BQNB010030515.1 coordinate 775, forward strand.
GAATGCGTCCTTGCAGGTTAATTAATATCCTAGCACCCCATCATGTGCATTACCTGTGTAGTTGCAAGAAAGAATAACACCAAAAGCATAAACCAAGATAAAAAGCACCATAGCATAAAATATACAAAATGATATAGAATAAACCTAACTCGCTTTCGTAGGAATCACGGTTGCATTTAGCGTATGCAACAAGCCTTTTAAACCACATGGTGGCCCAAGTGGACGAGTGAAGTCTCGTGAGGGTTTCCAAAGAACATACCCACAAAGTTCATTTACCAATATACACGGTTTTGTAAAATTTCAAACATTTTAATAATTTGCAGGAAGAGATTACAGCATAACCATCAGAGTTAGTTACACCGTAATTATGTGGTAAATGTTTTGAAAATTACTAGAATCAGTTACGGTGTAATCATTGCACACATTATGCCGCAACATAATTCATTACGCAGTAACTATTAGTGTTACGGCGTAACTTGCTGCATTTCAGCAACCAAATTACCACATAAAATGAGTCAAAGAGACCTCGAATTCCATCCCCTTGCCATGAGGTCCTGCAAAACTAAGTAACCAACTACATACTAAACTAAGAGGATAAGTCAGGTTGTCTCCTGAGAAGCACTTTACTTTTTCACTAAGTCTTTAAGTGAGACTCAAGCCTCTAACACAGGCAACATGGACATTTCCACATATGTCCAACCTACATGTCTCCTCAACCTGTAAAGAATTGCTCAACATGTACACTAACAAACCTGTGCATTAAATGTGTAATAAAACTGAGCAATAGAAGAGGAGCATACAATATTGGCAACTACTTGACTAATGAATAACACTACATGCATAAAAACATCAAGGTTGACATGCTCAACATTAAGACACATGTGGCATTAGAAAATATTTTAAAGGTTCAAGCAATGCCCAAACTATTTTTTGTGTCCCAAATCTATTAACCATATATGTCGCAACAATCACTACCAAGTTACACCATAACCAAGTCTAAGACGAATTATTTATTTATTTATTTTGTACACTAGTTACGCCGTAACCAATTGAATTGGTTACGCTGTAACAGAACAAGTTATGCCGTAATCCAAAGCATTACGCCGTAACAACACTAAATCAAGCATGCAAACAATCAGAAATAAGAGAAGAACAGAAGGAAAAGCATTCACAAACCCACATGAAAAACACATATATCAATCAAACAATCAAAAACCGTTCCTCGGCAGCGACGCCAAAAACTTGATGCGTAATTTCTTTTAAATAAAACTACGTCAAATTTTACATTTATAAAACCCTAACTACCTCGACTATTCCTACGCACTAAAGAGCAGTGTACCATATCATGTATAGTGTAGTGATTGGTAAGTACGGGTGTCGATTCAAAGAATGGTTTGTGTCTCTAATTGTCTAATTAATTTTATTAATCTATCTAAGAAAGCAGGAAAGAAAGCATGGATGAGTTTTAGTAGAATTATTGCAGGATGCTTGGGTGGTAAGCCTTGCTGTCGAAAAGGGAATTGGTATAGTGACAAATAATTGGAAAGGATATCCGCATTTAATGATCTTATGTGCAATGTCTAATTACAACTTTAGAACGGGTCTAAATTCGTTAGGTCCAGTTTTGTAGATGTACCTAACCTATGTGTACTGAGTGGAATGGAGTAGCAAGGAGAATTAACCTATTCTCAGTTTACAGTGATTAAGGATTCCTTTTAATTGTGAGATATACTTTATCAAACAGGTGGTCTCCTATTAGCTCGCACTCCTAACAAGAGAATTAATGCTAAGAGCTCTAACCTCATGGGTAAAGGGTGAATAACTACAAGTGTTGGTCTCCTGTAATCAATCGTGTGTACAAAGGTTAAGTGGATCACTCAAAACTCGTAGACACTCAACCTCATATCAAAACCAAGCAGGGAGTTCAAGGATTTCAAAGCATACTACATAAATTAATAAAGGTGCAACTAAAACAATAAGATCATAAATTAATAATCGTAAGGATAATTAATTAATTAAATGCCAAGAACACATAATAAACACCATTAATAACATAACAACAATAAATTAAAGCGCATGATATGCTCAATCAAAATAATAATTAAATTATATTGACCAAAATAGATTGAAGTATGATTACAAACTGTGCTAGATTAATGCTCTCGATCCCCTAGTCGAACGTCATGGCAAATCCCAAAGGGTTTGCCCTACACCTATGCTCGAACAGTGTCTTTTTCCCTTTTCTTGTTGGCGACTAAACCACCAGACGAGTACAGAATAAATAAATGATATCAATTTGATATCATATATATAGTAAAGGTAAAGTTTAGTCACTTGGCGAGTTTGTTCCCTCTTCTTCTATGTAGTTTATAATTAATTCTTGAAACTTCATAACATTTGCGCAGCTTTAGTCCCCGTGATGACTCATACTTTACGGCGTAACGACATCGACCATGTTACGCCATAAACCTTCTGACGTAGCATTTCTTCAATTAGTATTAAAATATGCTACGGCGTAATTACTTGGACACGTTACGCCGTAACCCTTAGTCAGCATTAATATTTTCTTTAATAAATATTTTACGGCGTAACTCCTGCAGATGGTTACGTCGTAATGCCTTCGTCAGCACCAAATATTCATTATTAATAACTGTTTACGGCGTAACTCTTGCGGGACGTTACGCCGTAATATCTTCTATAATGCGGTTTTTGTCGTATTTTCTTTATTTTGCCGTTTTTCCGCATCTTTTTCGTTCCAATGCCTTTTATTATCTGAAATCAACATATTAACGAATTAAGTACCAAAATGCTATAAAGCAAGGCAATAAACGTGGGAATTTAATATATAAAAGTATTAAATATTTAATGTTATCAAATAATTTAACTCATTTGGGATTACGATGTTATTTGGGTTAACCTTTAGGGTTTAGAATGCAAAATGTAAAACTTAGAATCTAAGCTAGCAACTAGAGGGTCTAATGTTGTCATTTATCTAACTCCATTATACTTTAGAAAAGTCTTAAAAGGAAATTAACTAACTATGCAAACCATAGGGACTGAAAGTGTCAAAAACCAAAACTTAAAATCTGATAACACAAAAAACGAGTTATACATTTTTCACAAATTTAAAATCTTTAAATTTTTTTCTCATTTCCCTCTTTCACTCGAACCAAAATCAAACAGGAATCATAAGCCATTTTCAAGCCAAAAAGTAAACTAAGAACTTGTTCCTTATTACCTACACAACTATCCCTTAAAAGGAATTAGTGTAAATCATCACCATTTTGCTGAAAACCCTAATTTTCAAATTAGGGTTCATAAGAATTTTTTTGTGATTGAGTCTAATTAATGTTAGGGTTTTTGTTCGTATAGGTTCGATAAACATGAGCTTAAACAGTTTTGGTTAATTTAAACTCATTCATGAGTTTCGATGATTCTTGTGAACGAATTTTGTGCGAAATTTGTTTAAGGGCTTAAATGTTTGGGGGTTTGTGCTTATTTGTTTATTTTTGTGTATTGTGAAAGTGTTAGAACAATGTTTTGTGTAGCTAAGAACCCATAAAGATAATCTTTGATTTTTATGTGTTCTTGGTTGCGAATTTTGCTCAAAGGTGTTCAGATATTTGTTTGTGAGTATATTTGGCTTTATATGGTTATAAGTTCTCTTATTGTGCTTAAAATGGTTCTATGCTTTCGTGTTATGGATAAAAATGTGATTCATCTCATGAAAAAAGTCTTGAAATGCATAAATGACTCGAAAATTGTTAAATGTTGATATAAAGGATTGGTTAATGTCATTTAAGTGATAAATGTTATGTATAATTCATATGTGTGTGATAAAAGAGTCAAAAATATCGGTGTTGATAATTTTTGAATGCTGCTGAATATGTCAAAATATGAATGCTGTGGAATGTGTTTAAATATACTCTGCGGAAAATGTTTTTGCATATTTTTGCGGAATATGTTTTTGCATATTTCTGCAGAATATGTTTTTACATATTTCTGAGAAATATGTTTTTACCTATTTCTACAAAATATGTCATTGCACTTTTTGCGAAATATGTATTACAGGGGTGACAATGTCTGCGGAATATGACATTTTATGAAAACAAACTCTACTGAAATTTTGTAAAAATCCTGCAGAATATGTTAAACATTACAGATTAACCATAATTGACTTGTTTGACCAATGACCACACATTGATCGTTTGACTTGGGGTGACTTTGACCAAAATAGTGGACTTTCACTAGCTCAACATATTTTGTACATCAATCTCAGGTGACTAATTAAAATTTGTGTGTCAAATTAGACTTTGTCACTTGAAACATAATCATATCAACAACAACGTCACTTAAAAACAATCTCATCAACAAGGATACATAATCTAATCAGTCAAATATATATTGTATTGGATAATTTCTTAAGCAGAATCATGAAACAAGATCAAGCTCAACAAGCCGCCCGTGATGAGAAGTTGATTTCTTCAGACAGAGTCAAGATTGGAAATAGCAACCTCAGAATTAATCCATCATTAACTTAAAAGGAGGAAACTTATCAAGTCATCTTAGATATCATCAAGAACACTCCCTGCTACAAGGCCTTTCTCATTTCTACTGATGTGCCTGAAATCTACATGCAGCAGTTCTGGTTCACCATAAAAAAGATTAAGAAATCTTCTTTCTACCAGTTTGACATCGACAACAAGACATGTCAAATTAATGTGGAACTATTTCGAGAAATTCTTTATATTAGCCTAAAAGTTCCAAATCAGGAGTTTACTGTACCTCTATAACATGATATACTCATGGATTTTCTTTTGGAACTAGGCAACAAGGGTCAACTGAGAGACATTTCTGAAATATTTATTGATTAGATGCATCAACCTTGGAGAACCCTTGGAGCTATCATCAGCAGATGCTTATCGGGGAAGACATCTAGCAATGACCAACTCCGACCGTCAAGAATTGAGTTTTTGTGGGGAATTTACCACAAGACGAATGTTGATTATGCTGCTTTAGTTTGGGAAGATATTCAATACCAAATTAACTACCGATAGTCAAAGGTCAGAAGACGTGAGATCATGCCCTATCCTAGGTTCACTAAAGTCATCATGCATCACTTCATGTCTCAACACAAATCAATTTCCAAGAGACAAGGTTCACCTTACAACATAGTTGACGACGATGGGGTGTGGGATAGATTAAAGTTTATAAATAAGGGAGAAATCGATCAAGTATATGGAAAGTCTATTCCGGATACATTGATAACCAATGAAATCAAGTTCTCTGAAGGCTATAACATGTTCATTTCCTATTCCACTAGTTTAATTCCTCTAAAGATGGGAAGAGGTAAAGGAGCACATAAGGCTAAGGCAACTACTTCAAAGAAGACAACTAAGCCTAAGAAGAAACAACCAAAGAGGAAGTTGGTACTTCATGATGAATCAGATCAATCTGAAGATGAATCGGGAAAGAGGCCTACCAGCAGAAATACACCTAGAGGTGTTGTCATTTCAGAAACTCTAAGTGCACCAAAGAAGAAAATTACTGATTCATCGAAGTAACTAAAAGGCATTAAATTACTTTTTGCTGTTGCACAGCTAGAAATTGACACTCAGAAAGCTATCAAGGCTAGCAGATGTCAAAGCAGATTTTAGCACCAATCTGGTGGCTCAAGTGAAAGAGCTGGTATTACACTAGAGGTTCCTGATGAGCCAACAGGGAAATATGCAGTCTCAGATGAAGGAGCTGGCACTCTGCCAAAGGTTCTAGGTGAGACAAAAGACAAAAGTGAAGCTGAAGATGATCCAAATAATTGGGGATCCACATATGATGAGGAATATCTTTATGTTTATAAAGATGAGAAACCTAAAGACATACCATGGTAATCCTCTAATGAAGATGAATCTGACAATGATGATGATGAGAAAGATGAATCTGATGATGATAATGATGATGATGAAGAAGAAGAAACTGATAAGAGTACAAATATAGAAGAGACTGATGATGAAGAGACTGACATGGATAATGAAGATCAGGTAATGGGTGAAGCTGAAGTGCATGACGATGAGGAAGCAACAAATGAAAAAGTTGTTGAAGAGATCAATAGAGATGATTAAGCAGCAGATGTACAACCTAAAGAGGACCAAGAAAGGAACATTGACTCTGTGACACACAAAGATAAGTACGAGTTACTTCAGTCAACCTCCATTCATTCTTTATCATCTGGCTTTGCCAATCAATTCTTAGTAAATTCCTCCTCAATTCATTGTTGGATGTTCAAATCCAGTAATATGTTCCTAATGTTCTGCAAGAACCATATCATGCAGTCAAAGTGTCTGTTATTCCAGAATCAACATAAGCACCACCACCTACACCAACAACACCTCTACTGCCAGCTATAGTTATTCCACCTAATCAAGTTCCTAACTCTAAAGTAATAAATTTTGTTGTCTAAAGATTTACTGAATTGGAATGATCTGTCAAGGAACTCAAACAAGCTGACTATTATACAGCTATTCTTGCATCAATTAGATCCCAAGTACCATCAATAGTTAAAGATTATCTTGGATCAAGCCTCCCAGATGCATTCCAGAAGGTGCTTCAGTCACACACTAAACAACTTAAAAAGGAACTATCTGAGAAGAGGGACTACAAGGATGTCATTGAAGAGTCTGTACAAGCTAACGTTGTCAACGAAGTCAAGAAATTTCTGCCAAAGTTTCTCCTAAAGGCAGTAAAGGAAGCACTTGAAAAGACTCCACCCTTCTTAGGTCGATCTTCCTCACAAGGTCAATTCGCCATTGAAGCTGCTAAGTCTCTTTCTGAACTAGAACTGAAAAATATTCTCTATGATAAGATGCATAAAATCCAGTCTCACCTGAATCATGACACACATCAAGAGCTATATGATGCACTAACAAGGTCAATTTTACTTGATGAAAACACCATGAAAGAAGACTGCAATCCAGATAAAGTTCTTAAGAAAAGAGACCATGGAGATGATCGAGATAAAGACTCTTCAGCTGGATCAAACCAGGGTAAAAAGACCAAGAAGAGAAGATTCAATGAGTCTGAATCATCCAAGAAGACATCTACCACCAAAGAATCATCTAAAGGTAAATCTCTGGCTAAAACCTCTAAATTTGGCAAATCTGTGACTGCAGAAGAACCAGTAGAAGACCTAGTTTTTAAGATAGCTTCAGATGATGTTAAACAAACCTTTGGTGATACTATTGATGATGCTGGTTAACCACCTTATACTAATGTGCCACAAGCAGAAGCTGATCCAAAGATACTACAGAAGGATTGGTTCAAGAAGTCTCTAAGACTCGAGAAACCAGATCCAGACTAGAATGTCGGCAAATCTACTGATGATGGTCCTAAATAGTCATGGTTAAATGAGATAATACAAGCAGAGAAGCCTCTTCTTACCTTTGATGAGTACTCCTATTGATTTCACTAGATTTGCTATGAATCGTCTCAAATTAAACAAGATTACAAGAGCAGATCTAGTAGGTCTTGTATTCAAACTACTCAAAGGTACTTGCAAAAGCTGTCTTAAATTAGAATACACCATAGAGGAATGCTATCGGGCTCTGACAGATCAACCTGACTGGACGAGTCCTGAAGGTTATAGCCGTCCAGTTGATATGACCAAGCCGTTACCCCTGCAAGATAAATAAGGCCGACTTATAATTCCTGTTGAATTCTTCTTTAATAATGACTTTGAATACTTAAAAGCATGTAGCACAGAAAGACAGTACTCCTCTTCCATTATGAAGACACCAGCTGCAAGGTATACATTGGAAGGCATTGAAGACTTGATTCCAACTCTGGAGTCCAGTCGCCATTGCTTATAACAAGGATGTTGTACTTGGTATATCTCACTGGAGACCGCAACGTTAACTATTCTACAGAGCCATGATCAATCAAGTGTCCCTACATGAAGTTTTCTCAACCAAGAACATTCTAAGTGTTGTGAGTGTTTAAGTTGACAAGAGATTTAGTTGTGGTTACTTTAAGGAAATAATGGTAAGGCGAGTTGATCAGAAACTTAACAAGTTCAAAGAAGGTAACTTTCTGGACTTACACCTAAATGACATTGAGGACATGCTTCTCCTCATTGCTCAAAACAATCTCTTCAACTTAGATGGTGATGTAATTGTGGATTTTGTCACTGCTCTAAAAATGTTCACTCAAAGCACCATCATTCAGAACAAAATTAAAGATGTCCAATTAGGTGTTGAGAGTTACCAACGAAAGCTAAACTTAACCAAACCTCAAAGAACATGCCAACATCTCTCAGTAAAAAAACTATACATTCCAAACTTTAATCTACAGGGTGTCATTTATGTGGACAAGACCAAGAAGAAAAGGTTGATGCGTAATGATGAGCTTCACAAGTTTTGTGACAGAACTCTTGAATCTGTCTGCAAAATCCTTTAGGAAAGGCTACATAATTTCAAACTTGGCTACAACAATGACATGCCTATGAGGGAGTGGATAACAGAAGATAAGAGACGTATTCACATCGTGGTGAACAAGATTGATGTTCAGCTGTTCAAGAGAAGGATTCTGAGAAGCTTAGAAGTGCTGGTTGGTGGAAGGAAAATAGAGACGGACAAAAGACTATTGCAAAGGACAGTATGACTAGGTCATACTCGGTTTAAAAATGTCAAGTCCTGTCTCATATCTTATCTTGTGTCATATGTATATATGTAATGTACAGATATTAGTATATATGTGTTAAGTATAATTTTTTATGAATTTTTCATTAAATTCAAAAAATTTCAAAATATGTACTTTACATTATATCATACCCTCAAAAATTAAGGGGGAGCATTAAGATGTTCCCAATTCGCTTGCTAAATTAGTAAAATCTCTTTTCCCATTAGTTTTAATCAAATGATTTCCAAAATATCAAAAGATTTTGACATTTTGGATAAGGGGAGAGAAGGTGATTAAAACTATGCAACTAATAAACGTGATCTAAAAGGGCTCAAGTGTTGACTCCGCCCTTGTATGTGCAAAATGCTTTCGATAAAATAATGCACATATTCAGGGGGGGCATTTTCAAAAGATGAAAACGTCAAGGTACAATTGCTTTGATTTATATCACAAGTACCTTGATCTGCATTTTCAAATGGTTTAAATGGAAACAATAGAGATACCTAAAGACCGACCATGTTCTTAATTTTATGGAGTTATAAGGTGGTTAAGGTTAGGTATTTGTTCCATGATCCAGCCAGAACCAGAGGGATCTACCCAGGGACATTCCAATAGATAGTATAGAAGTCCATAGGTATGATACAAAAGGAGTAAAAAGTGAGAATGAGAATAATACAGACTAAGTCAGAGCTAACACCGGAACAACCAACAAGGTGTTAATAATGAAGTCTTGGTAAGCATTAAAGGGGTTGAAGAATGAAAAATAAATGTATAGATAAAGGGTGAAAAGAAAGAAGCCCTCCTTACACTTAGCAGAAATCGGGTCAATACATATGATGTCAGAATCACAATGATGATTTCTAACATTGAAGACATACATCATAGACCCAGTGATGCAATGCATAACCCTCCCCAGCTACTTAAAATCTCTTAAAAGATTTTTGTTTCAATTCTTACAGAGATTACACACGTTATCTATTGACTTTCTCACTTTGAGTTAGTTGATATTGAAAAGGTGGCAGTCAGCTCCATCCTCCGATCACTAAAACCAAAATGCACTATTGAGTCTAGAGCTAAAAGAGATTATCCATAAATCTCACTAGGACACTATATATCATTCACTTGTTCATCATACACTGTGAAAACAAGTAAAATATCAAGAGTCCTACGCATTATCCTTGTGATCTTGCCAGAACATCCGAGTGACACTGTACATTGTTCACAGTGACGATGGAAATCCAACCAGTGCCAACATCAAGAAAGCACTGCGGCAGGTGACTTGTGAGATCCTATATGGATTAAACTTGTGACAACTGGATATTGATTCGGTCCATTATTATGAATTAACGACTTAATTAGTGAGATAGTAACTCATTAATTCACTCGTATCGTGTTGTCTACTTTGAGACGCTCCGGTATGAGAACAAGCTAAGTATGATGAACCTAATACTCGCGTGTTAGAATATTCAATACTACAAGAGAGAAATTCCTGTCAAGGCGAATCACCTTTAAAGGAGATTCTACTTGATCACAGGTCGGTCCTCACGGAACCAGAGGTTAATCCAACCAAACTCGGGCGAATGACAAAGCCATATATACGTACAAGCTTTATTGCTAACTGTTTTATTACAGGTTCATGTAAAGATGGAGATGGAGATACCTCGTTCCAGCAGAGTCAAGCTCATAACCGCATGCTCATACTCGATCGAAGAATGTAAAGACATTATGAAAGCTCAAGTATGATACTCAAAGCATTTTCCTTAAAGTCACTAAGTACTCAAGATGAAGTATTTCAAAGGAGAATATTCAATAGCTTTCAAGACCAAAAAAAAGTATGAGCATGTCGGTCCAGAAGTCACCAAGATCACAAGACAACAAGATTCATATGATGATGATGAGATGATGTATGACTAATGATCTCAAGAAGTTCAAGATCATAGTTTATTATGCAAAAAGGAGCAAGCTCGAGATCAAGCTCACTACATATTAATACAAGATAAAGAATCAAGAATCAAGACTATGAGCAAGACCGAAGACATTTATAGAATGCTAGGCTTAAGTTTTTGTAATTTGGAGTGACCTCCCTTAGGGGGAGATTGTTAGGAATCAAGAAAAGACTCGGTCACTACCAGAATAGTATATCGTAGCTCGTAGTTAATCGTTCGGTTAAACGTAAGCTAACCGGGCCAAGCCCATGGACTTTCCATGGGCTTGCCGACCATATTAGATGGTATATAAGCCATCTCCATCCCATAGAGAAGGTGTTGGTTATTTGTAAGAACTTCCATTGTTATGTTATTTCACTCTCTCTCTCTCTTTACAAGTGTCATCCACTCTTTTTCTCTCTCTACTTTCTCTTTAGTATCTCATATGGGTCTTGATTTGTGATATCATCATATGTCACATAGCCTGTGACAGAACGAAGAATAAAATGACCCGATGCATTTACGAAAAAATGTTCATGACTATAGATATATTTTCTTTGAACAAGATGCATTTTGAAAAAAAAAGAATATGATATTTTTCAAGAATTTACACCACGCAACAAATGTACATAAGTGTCTCATCAGAAACCTCCGGACCCTTTGGCTCCATCATTGTATACAACGGGACAAAATACAAGCTTGTGGTATCCTAATTTTAACAAAGGCGTGCTTGTCTTTTCTTATAGTAGACGTACAATAAGCCTAAGACCTTCCAAATAAGCTAAATACAATGTAACCCTCTCTAAATAAATAAACTCAGAACCTAAGCTCGTCTAAACATCAACTTTCTCATGCAATGCTCAAGAGTCAAGAATGCATCAATGAATCATGTACCATCGTAGATTTCAAGTTTAGTTATAACAAGGTTTTCAACTCGCGCTCCGCTGCGGAGCGCGGGGTTTTACGTTATTTTATGTTAAACGGAACAAAATACATCAATACATAAGGCCTTAAACAAATGTCAACCACTACATTTTAACAACAGTAAGCATACATAAACCAATTCTAACAGTTCACTACACATGTATATCTAAAACTCTATTATGTTAGCATGCATATTCATATAAGTTTATTTGCGAAAAAATGAAATAGAGAACACAAAAGGGTACAACTTTAAACTCAATATTAACATGTTTTTGTCAAAATTTATATACATGTCATTGATCAAAGCATTAGTCCCATTGTTTTCTTTAATATGCATACACTTCAATGATCATAAAGACTCACTCTTGAAAAATTGATAATTCTGACTTTTCAACCTAGGGACCAAAAAAGCTGAGTTTGTTCAAGTATCTATTGACAACAATCAAATTGTAGCTTCTGAGATACTTTTCAAAGAAGGTCGCCATGATTTCAACCTCGAAGCAGCCATTATCGATGATGACGATCCCGTCCTTTGTCCGAACATTCTTTCATGTCCTTCCACCTAAAACATATACAATAACATTAACAAAAAAATGAAATCTTATGAAACTGTTTTTAATGAACTTTCTTGTTTTTCTTTAGTTTTAGCTAGTATACAGGAGTTAACAAATTACCTAGTTTGTGTTATCCACCACAATCTCATGATTGCCCCTTGAAGTTGTTTTATTATCTGACATTGATTATGGTTGGTTGTTGTTCATCTTTGCATAGTAGGAAACCATGTGTTAAATTTGTCATTTTTGTAAACATTATTCTTGTTGTGTGTAGCAGAAGGTGAACAACATCATCCCTGGTTGGTTTTTGTAACATCATTTTGGTAACATCATTCTTGTTGTGTGTAACAGAAGGTGTAGCGTTTCATCTGTTCAACTACCTTCTGTCTATATCGTCTACATAATAAAAGCTCAAGATTGATCAACCATGTTTCTATAAACCAATGGCAAAGTTGACTGGTGGATTAACTACTAAATAGTTTTGATGGGTCTAAATGGGTTGCTTTAGGTAGGCCTTTTTATATTCAATGTGTCAAAGATAAATGATTCAAATGGTTTTTATGTGTAAAAAAGCACACATTGGATGACTTTTGACTCCTGAACCTATTTGACAGGTTATATTTTGTTATAGTCTGGCTCGTTAGAGAAAAAAATGCATACCTGACACTGACGGGTTTAGGATCTTTGGTGCCTCCTGGTAAAGATGTAAGTGTGACTTGGCCGTCTCAGCTTCCCATGCAGCCAGACTTGAGTTTTACCATCCGCTGCTCTACCATATAATTTAGTATCAGACCTTATGGCAAATGTATATCAAAATATAAATGTGTCTTAAATTTTACCCATCTATTCATATGCCAAAAAATGAATATGTGCAGTATAGTCATAAGTAGGTACATGGACAGCCGTTGTATCTACCTAATCCAGAGACGCTTCCAAATGTCTATCAATCCAAACTAAACTATGAGGCTAATTTGGTGCATGATGACTCGATACTTTTGAGGATTGATATAACTAAATAAGCGTTTCCTTCTTTACCCGATATCATTAATGAAAGACAGAGTGAGGATTCACTACCAATTTATGCCCATAACAGGCTAGTGAATATCTCCTACTGGCCAAGTTAAAAAAGAAACAGTAGGGTCGTTGGGGTTCTGTTTAGCTTAAGAGAGCGAACAAATTTAAATCAAATGTAGTGATAAATCTTAATGCCAAGCCTTACAGAGTCACACCTGTAAAATGATTGTTGTAATTTTAAATTAGCGTTTTGAAAGTCATAATATGATATTCAGTTATTACAATCACAAATGTAAGGCCCCACCTGTAAAATGATTGTTGTAATTCTAAATTAGCGTTTTAAAAGTGATTATATAATATTCAGTTATCAGAATCACATAATCAAGGATGCTGCAAATTGCAATTAAGCAAAGGCGTAACAGTAACACGCCAAGTTTAAACAAAAGTAATTATTATAAAAAGTTGCAAGACTCTTGAAGGATGCTACTCACCTTGAAATTATTAGCTGACGGAATATTAATACCAGGCAAACTCGTGAATCATTCGGTGAGTCTGTTGTGGAGACCAGAGTGTAACCTTTATCTGGTAATGTCAACTTTGTGCAACACTAACTTTAATTTTTTGGTATGTTCACCTTGAGCATCGTAGTTCAATAACCTGATATTACAACTGCCATCCGGAAAAACATATCAGCAGTTTTAGTTTTCAGCATCTTACGTGGCATTATGTATCCCTACTTTGCAAAAGGATCGCCACTCACTCTGCAACACGCTTTCATTAGACTCCAACTCCTGCATTTTTCTTTCCAATTCAGACTATTTCTGTTTGCCTCAGCGAGCTTTGCATCAGCTTGAAGCATCATTTTTCCAACTCTCTAGCACTTCCTATGTCCACCACTAAAAGCAACTTTGGATCTTTAAATTCATCATTCCAATCTGGCGGCTCAGCAGGAACCTATCAAAATATTAAAAGCACTCAATTATCTTTTTTTGGTAAACATTTATTTAGTTACATATGGCGTCAAGGTAGTTAATAGGTAACGTAAATATGATTCAGTAGCTGTATTATAACGCCGTATTTATCGAAAATATAATTGACATTTCATGACTTTATCAGTTCTCGACATGAGATCATGTGAGTTTTTTGGAATTTAAGCATGATATGCGACTAACCTGACGATTTGATGTTTTTTACTTTGTGCAATCTTTCCTTCGCCAAACGACCAACACGGGTGGAACTTCTAACACCTTGGGTTATCTCCTGGCTGCAGACAAATTTCAACCAAGTAATTGATGTGATCTATCAGGGATAATGAGACGCTTCACCAAAATTTAAGTCATAGTTATATAACATGTATTAACCGCTTTTTCATCTAAATGATTCAGACTTCTAATGCAACTATGCTATTGCTTATCTAAGAAGATAATGTTTCCATGTTTCTTGGAAGTAGGTAGGCAATTTTTGTTGTTCCAATGGTTAATACAGATAAAATAGTGTTTGGATAGCAAATCATAAGTTTGTTATCTACTTAAAAATAGCCCGAGAAGCACAGTTTATTGTTCCATGGTACCCATAAACTGAAAAAGACGCATTCCTAAGAGATTAATAATCACTCTACCCCGATCAAGCCCGTTCCAGAATACACAAACACTCGCAAACACTTACTCTTATCGTCCAAACGACAGAGTGTGTCACTGTGTGACATAATATGATTATACCTCTGACATCAGAAAATCTACTTCAGGCTCAACCATCCCGCAAGAAACGCTGAGGGTCACATTTCCTTGGCTCCTTTTGCATTTTAGAAAATATGTTCCTGAAAACAAACTCTGTTGTTATTGCGGTGAACCTGTAATAATTGTTACAACATATTACATATCTGATGGAACTTACATATGGTCACTTACGTAATCCTAGTAGATGTGTCAAATTATCACCAAAGATTGGTTACCAACAAAGCTTGCATAGTAACTAATGTCGTCTTTCTCAGCGATGTTGAAATTCCTTACCTGCAATTGCAACCAATATAATTCAAGAACTTTAAATGCCGAAAGGTGGCAAATGATAAGAAAGAAAAATTAATGTAACATAAATTGGATGATTATATTATGCTAAATGGGTGTTTGGATTTAGCTTAATTTCCAGGCCTATGGGCTCATTTGAAGTTGAAAAAGCTCATAAGCACACTTTTATGGCTTATTAGCTTATCAAGTGGAGCTTATAAACTTATAAGCTCAGAAAAGTGAGTCTATGAGCCTTTCACCTTTAAAAAAGCTCATAAGCCCAAAAATAAGCTAATCCAAACACCCCGCTAAGTAACACGTCATAGATTTCCTAATTGAGCATTGAGCCTTCCTGAACCTCCTACCTTGGTACCTTGCGGCTGTGTAGGCATGTCACCATAGCAAATGAGGCTCAGATTTACGTATTCAGTAGTAGTGCTAAACACCCAACATGGCTGCAATCACACTCTCGGTGTGACTGCCGAGCCAAGATACATGTGTGAATGAGCTACGCATAGTAAATGGTAAATTATCATCATCGCCTTAATTAGTAACAAAAATGTTATCAGCAGGCTCAGGCCTGTGAGCATGGAAGCGGGGGTTTCGATGATACAATTATTGTAACAAAGAAAGATAAGTCAAGCCTGCGAGTACGGAGGATCAAGCCTACGCATATGGCCATACCATTTTATAAGGAGGCTCAAGCCAACTATATCAGATTTCAATTTAGCGACAAAAGAGAAAACAACAACATCAGACAATGGTTGCAAATTTCTTAGGCTCAGGGCCGCCATTGTAGGAACCACACAACCACTATATGTGGCTGCAACCACAGTGTAGCTGGTCGCCACGCCAAAATACAGGTGTTTGTAACCCGTGGCTCACAAAAACACAATGGTAGAATGTCATCATCATCGCCTACTCTTTATATCGAACTATGCATTATACCTTATATATTAACCATGAAGATCGTTCCCCCGAGGTGCTTTTAATGAATTCATTAAACACCCCGCCCGACCCGATTTCTTTTGTTATTAATATCCAGAGCATTTAAGAGAGTATACATATATGTTTCGGTAAAATCTGATATCACCCGTGTATACACGTATTGTCATACGTGTTACATCCATCTCAATTATTCTCTCTCCCACTGAGTTTTTAACACACACATATGAGATTCGTGAAGCTTTTCCAAAGTTTTGCTCAGATCCACAGAATATTAATCAAGCCATGCGACCATAGCAAATAAGGCTCAGATTTACGTAATGGCTACAATCATAATCTTGGTGTGACTGCCGAGCCAAGATACATGTGTGAATGAGCCACGCATAGTAAATAGTAAATTATCATCATCGCCTTAATTAGTAACAAAAATGTTATCAGTAGGCTAATGCCTGTGAGCATGGAAGCGGGCGTTTCGATGATACAATTATTGTAACAAAGAAAGATAAGTCAAGCCTGCGAATACGGAGGATCAAGCCTACGCATATGGCCATACCATTTTATAAGGAGGCTCAAGCCAACTCTATCAGATTTTTACTTAGCGACAAAAGAGCAGACAACAACATCACACAATGGTTGCAAATTTCTTAGGCTCAGGGCCGCCATTGTGGGAACCACACAATCCACTGTATGTGGCTGCAACCACAGTGTAGCTATGGTCGCCATGCCAAAATACAGGTGTTTATAACCTGTGGCTCACAAAAACACAATGGTAGAATGTCATCATCAATGCCTACTGTTTATATCGAACTATACAATGGGAGATGATGATGACATTCTACCATTGATGATGATGATGATGGTAGAATGTCATCATCATCGCCTACTGTTTCATACCCACCTTAATGGTAAAAACTTTCAGCGCACACAAAAATGCTGCAACGTGTTTCCAATCAAGCCACATAGTAACGCCTAACCATGATTCAATCGCTAAAAATCCAACGATGAGTATCTTAAAAAACCAACATTTGTGTTCTCATTCTTTGTATAAGGCACCCACGTAAACCGCTCATCGTCACACACCGATCAACATCGCCACACACTATAAACAGTGACAACAAAGAGATCGGTGGCATCAAATAGACTTTAGCATAGGTGACATTCGTCACAAGTTAACTCATTATCGGTGAAGAGTACAACACGAAAATAACAACAAAACTACCAACCAAAGCAGCTGCTATGAATCTCGAGCCACGAATTCGTGGCTAAACATTCTCTTCAGTACACAAACAGGTTAACGATTATCTGAATCCAAATTTATCACACCTAAAAAATTAACCAAATCCAATCTTAATCATAAATAGAAACCCCAACAATCACAAAAAACATAAACCACATAAAATTTTATTACTTTCAACTTACATTAAGCTCATAAGTTAA
The DNA here is from genome assembly GCA_026074375.1 of Tanacetum coccineum. Taxonomy (NCBI): domain Eukaryota; kingdom Viridiplantae; phylum Streptophyta; class Magnoliopsida; order Asterales; family Asteraceae; genus Tanacetum; species Tanacetum coccineum. Next base: position 18,247 of record BQNB010030515.1, read on the forward strand.
AAGAGGCAGCAAGAGTAGCAATTAACAAATACCCGACAACACCAATTATTAAAGCTTATTAAACGCCAAATTCGTAGCTCCATGAAATACAATTTTTAGAAAAAGTACATGCTTTACTTGGAGTTTATCAAGCCCAAAAACAACCAACAAATATCCAAATCTTGATAAGCCAATAAGCATTAATTCAAACAAACGACCACCTAAGCTAACCAACATCACCAACCGACCACCAACGCCACCCACCATGAATGGCAGCAACGAAGAGATCAACGACATCACCGGCGAAGCCAAAGAGATTGTAGGTGATCAGTGGGAAGAAACTTCAACAAAGGAATGGATAATATTATATACACTTAGGGCTTGATTAATATTCTGTGGATATGAACCAAACTTTGGAAAAGCTTTAGGAATCTCATATGTGTGTGTTAAAAACTCAGTGGGAGAGAGAAGAAGTGACATGGATGTAACACGTATAACAATATGTGTATACTATCTTTAAATGCCTCGGGTATGGGTTGGGTGGGTCGGTAAGAAGGCAGTTAAACACTCTCGGGAGAGAATATTCTTCATGGTTAATAATAAAGGTACAGAATGAAAGTCTGCAAATCGAAGGTAGATACCCTAAGTGAAATTTCTGATAATATAACATGTTACTTTTCATACTTTTTGTGTATAAATGTAGTCGGGTTTCATTTATTTGATTCTCGGTGTTGAACGTCTTCTATGTAAGTTGAGTATATAGTTCTTTAGGGTGTCTCCCTTATGGGTGTCTCTTATTAAGTTATTAGAATTAATAAGCTTACACACAAGTATCTGCAATTTAAACGTCTCAAAAAAATGACACGATACCTTTAAGAATTGCATTTTGTTGGATACCTTTAGATCATATCATAATTTAAAAAAAACGAATCTTCAAGTTTGCCAAACCAATACTGGTAAACTTCTAATCGCTAGATGAGGTTTAAGCTTTAAGCTTAAACCTTTAAGCAACAATTATTCTCTAAAATGCAGCTAAGACAATCCATATAATAAAAAAAAAAAAAAAAACAAAAAAATAATAATAACAACAGTTTTAAATGTATATCATGAAAGGTAAATAATGGCTCAGATTTACGAGTGCGAGACGGGTGAAAAGGGCGTGTGGCCCGTCATGGCTGCAAGCATGACAACGTGCTACCCCGCCAAGATACGGCCGATTTCACCCACATGATCCATCCACCCCACACGTAATAGTCTCTTCATCGCCCACAACAAATATATTAAGTTAGAAAATATTGTATAATCACACAGTACTAAACAGGTATTAACAAGCATCTCATAAATGGTGTCCAACCAACTCTGCCCCCATACGTGGGACGTTGCAACTAATTTAATCACAAAACGATGGTGTAGATCACATTTAGACCACTGCCATGTGAATGCGAGCATAACAAAAGCTCACAAACCACGATCAGATAACATTCTACCACATTCCACATGGATTCCACCCTTTCAGTATCAACATCGTCACACAACCATCACTATCGTCACACGCCATTAGTGGCGGCAACGAAAGGATAGGTGGCATCAAAGAACTGGAAGCCGAATATATAAGCAAGCCCAGACCATAATTCTCATAAGGTAAAAAAGCCAGCCAAGTGATAGATCACTCATGTAAATCATAGCCCTTTGACAGTAATAACCGACCAGGAAAAGTAAAAGCAACCTATACTAAAGAGCATTACAAAATGGACAACAAACTCTGTTGTTTTAGTATATGTTACACGCCATAGCTGCAACCACAACAAATGGCACGCAAGCATCAACAAACACAAGCGACAAATAACATACCAATATCAAGAAGTTACGTTTCACTTATTTATGGCTAGCTTCACATATAAATTTATCATGGCTGCATACCAAATAGGTAGCCAAGCCAAGTGATAGATCAGTATAGTTCCAAACAGGGAGCATAGCGCTCATCAGTATAGTTTCAAACAGGTAGTGTAGCTAGGAGCTCAAATAAGAGCTTCACATATAAATCTATCATGGCTGCATACCAAATAGGTAGCCAAGCCAAGTGATAAATCACTCATCTTCATCATCGCCCTTTGATAATAATAACCGATCAGAAAAAGTAAAAGCAACCTATACTAAAGAGCGTTACAAAATCCACAACAAATTCTCTTGTTTTAGTGTATGTTTCAGGCCACGACTGCAACCACAACAAATGGCACGCAAGCATCAACAAACAAAAGCGACAATTAGCCATCAGATGTTTCAAAGCACAACCCTAATCCATTTCACTTAAAAATATGACATTAGTTTATCAAATAAACATCAACTACAAACATTCTTTTAAAAGCTTATTTTTTCGCCACAAAATGTCACAGTAAATCAATAACAAAAGTAATCATCAAAATGGTTAGCACAGCAGGTAAACCAACAAATTGTTGCAACCCCGCACCAATTATATAACTTTACAGTTATTATAGTAATAGGAGTAATTCATCAAAATTAGAAAAACACCTAAGCAGAAACTCATGAAAAAAATCACCTATATTTAAAATCAAAAATTGGTTCTGATATTAAACACAAAATTAAACAACATACCTGCATGTCACCCAAAACATGTTTACCGGATGGTTGTATTAGTTTTTTTGCACTCGTCTTCTCAACCACCATCCCCACCGCTTCAAGACTACCAACCCCATAAAACACCTAAACTCACCATCGTCACACACTGATCCACATCGCCACACACCATGGATGGTGGCAACAAAGAGATCGACGAAATCGAAGAGAGTAATTGGTGGCCGGAGTTATTTGCGATGGCGGTGGTGACCGGTGAGATTTGATGGGAGGAGTGGATCTGCGTGTGTGTGTTTTAAGAGAGTAGATGCATGTGTAATATCAGGAGAGAGACACGTATATTAGTATATGTTGGACACGTATGTGTTACACAAATTAAAACATTTGTTAAAAAAAAGAAATGGGTCAACCCGGGTGCAGGAATGGATATTCAAAAAGAAAGCCAAAAGGACCAAAACCAAGCACATGTGGAAAAGACCAAGTCAAGTCAAAGTCTAAAATCAACCAAATGAAGAAATACAACCTTGAGGGACAAAATTGCCAAACCCCAAGTTGTATTACAAGAGTTAAAAGACAAGGGTCGAATTTGCAAACCGGGCGAAGTTTTGCAAAGAAGTTATAAGAGTTGAGGGGCCAAAATTGCCAACCTTCCCAAACTCCACTTTCCCGCCCAACAAAAACCTAGGTACAACTAGGGGATGTCGTCCCATACCTTATCCCTGCAAAAACACTCAACACCCTAGATAAATCATTTTAACCACTCCTCTACCCCCCCCCCCCTCCCCCCCAGCTGTATAAGTGTCATGTGGCAATCCCTCACCATTCCCAAGTATTTTCGATGGCTATGATTGACTCCAAAGAAGCACAAAAGAAATTGAAGGCTGGGATTTGTTTTAGAATCACCTCACACAACAAGCACACTTGGTTTTTGCTCTCACAAAAGAAACACAAGCTGCAAGTCCAAGAGAAGAAGACTTCGGCTATAAATAGAGCCTTTTGTAAGCCTTGAAGGCAACTAGTTAATCTTAGAATATCTTAACTTAATTTTCAACATAACTTACCTTATTTTAAAGTCATTTACAGCTTTTACTTTCAGCTTTGTAACACTTTCAAGTTTCAATACAAATTTGAGGTTTTAAGTCAATTTACAATTCCAAGTGTTAAGTTTCTTACTTGTGTTGTTTTGTGTTCAAAGAGCTCTCAATACATCTTGTTTACAAGCTGCTTTAATTAAGTAAAATTTAAAAGTAATGTAGTTAAGGAGAAGTATCACTCTCAAATTACATCCACAGCTTTATTTTATGGGATGATAAGCCCAGTTCTGGATTGGCTTTGGACTATGACTTGCTTGTTTTATGCATGCTAGCGCTTGTAGATCATTGTTTGACCCTTGTTGTGAGTAAGGGTGTTGTAACTATCTCTTTTTTGATTTTTCTTATTTACTGTAGAAATGCTCACTAGTGCTCATTTGTTACTTATGTTTATTTATTTGTGCTTTATCAGTATGTTTAGTGCTTATCTTGCTTAGTTGTTAGTTTAAAAATAGTTTGTATCACTTTCTTAGTTAGTACTGTTAGTTCATTTGATAAAACTGTTAGTTATTAGTTAAAACTGTTAGACTAATTCAGCTTATTTAAGGGCTTATTCTTGACTGAAATCTGCTTAGAAGTGTCTTATGTTGTTATTTGATCATCTGTTTTTAATATTTAAAAAGTCAAAATAATTTTTGAAAGCTTTTAAGGGATGTTTCTAGAACAAGCAGTACTAAATCCAAGTTGTACTGCTAGTTCATTTTTCCTCTTTGGGATTCAAAGGTAGAAAGAGTACTAACTTAAAGCAAGACAGTACTAACTCTCAAGTTTAGTACTGTTGTTAAAACTGATTTTGTATTCATAGTTGATATGGAGACTCTAAGCGTATTACAGTTTTTTAACTTAGTCAGCTTTATTATTTCTGGTCTTATAATTTGGTGCATTACGCCTCATTTCTCACTAGCTTTGGCTTATAGGGATGTAGATTAATCTCAATTTTCTTGTATGCTTGTCTTTAGGAGTAAGCTTATTTAAGCTTATTTTTCCTTTTCTAAAGTACTTTTCATAAGTCCAGTATCAGTTTGTAGCTTTTAGACTTGGATTATTGCCATTGTAGTTTATTCTAGTTGCCTCATTTTCTTTATTATCTAGAGTGCTTTTTAGGGTTAAGTCATCATAAATATGTTGTTTTAAGACTTATGTGCCTTATCTTTGTTTCCATTATTGCTGCCTTTCGTGTATTAAAAGGTCTAGTAGAACTAACCTTAGGCAACACAATGTACTCTAATCAAAGAATAGCTAGCGTACGTCATACATTCCAAGTTTGATGTTAGACTGTTGAGTATATTCAGCGTAGAGTTTGACGGAGGTACTGTGTTGTACTGCTGGTTGCTTTCTCATAGCTCTGTAATTTAGGAGCCTATTATTTACTAATGTGTTCTATTTTTTTGTTGACATTTGCACTATACTGATCCACATCGCCACACACAATGGACGGTGGCAACAAAGAGATCGGCGGCATCGAAGAGAGTAATTTGTGGCCGGAGTTATTTGCGATGTCGGTGGTGAAAAGTGGGATTTGATAGGAGGAGTGCATCTGGGTGTGTGTTTTTCAAGAGAGTAGATGCATGTGTAATATGAGGAGAGAGACACATATATTAGTATATGTTGGACACGTATGTCGTACATAAATTAAAACGTTTATTAAAAAAAGAAATGGGTCGACTCGGGTCGGGCGGGTATTGCATTTAGTGTATTAATATCACCTCGGGGGAACGATCTTACCTATTAATATAATTAGTTCCAAATAGGTAGCATAGCCAGGAGCTCAGATAAGAGCTTCGCATATAAATCTATCACGACTGCATACCAAATAGGTAGCCAAGCCAAGTGATAGATCACTCATGTAAATCATAGCCCTTTGACAGTAATAACCGACCAGGAAAAGTAAAAGCAACCTATACTAAAGAGCATTACAAAATGGACAACAAACTCTGTTGTTTTAGTATATGTTACACGCCATAGCTGCAACCACAACAAATGGCACGCAAGCATCAACAAACAAAAGCGACAAATAACATACCAATATCAAGAGGTTACGTTTAACTTATATATGGCTAGCTTCACATATAAATTTATCATGGCTGCATACCAAATAGGTAGCCAAGCCAAGTGATAGATCAGTATAGTTCCAAACAGGGAGCGTAGCGCTCATCAGTATAGTTTCAAACAGGTAGCCTAGCTAGGAGCTCAGATAAGAGCTTCACATATAAATCTATCACGGCTGCATACCAAATAGGTAGCCAAGCCAAGTGATAAATCACTCATCTTCATCATCGCCCTTTGACAATAATAACCGATCAGAAAAAGTAAAAGCAAGCTATACTAAAGAGCATTACAAAATCGACAACAAATTCTCTTGTTTTAGTATATGTTTCAGGCCACGGCTGCAACCACAGCAAATGGCACGCAAGCATCAACAAACGAAAGTTCAGGCCACGGCTGCAACCACAGCAAATGGCACGCAAGCATCAACAAACGAAAGCGACAATTAGCCATCGGATGTTTTCAAAGCACAACCCTAATCCATTTCACCTAAAAATATGACATTAGTTTATCAAATAAACATCAACTACAAACATTCTTTTAGAAGCTTATTTTTTCGCCACGAAATCTGACAGTAAATCAATAACAAAAGTAACCATGAAAATGGTTAGCACAGCAGGTAAACCAACAAATTGTTGCAACCCCGCACCAATTATATAACTTTACAGTTATTATAGTAATTATACCTTTAATATTAATAGGTAAGATCGTTCCCCCGAGGAAACTCCTGAAAAAAATCACCTATATTTAAAATCAAAAATTGCTTCCGATGTTAAACACAAAATTAAACAACATACCTGCATGTCACCCAAAACATGTTTACCCGATGGTTGTATCAGTTTTTTTGCACTCGTCTTCTCAACCACCATCCCCACCGCTTCAAGACTACCACCGCCATAAAACACCTAAACTCACCATCGTCACACACTGATCCACATCGTCACACACCATGGACGGTGGCAACAAAAAGATCGGCGGCATCGAAGAGAGTAATTGGTGGCCGTAGTTATCTGCGATGGCGGTGGTGACCGGTGGGATTTGATGGGAGGACTGGATCTCCGTGTGTGTGTTTCAAAGAGAGTAGATGTATGAGTAATATCAGGAAAGACACGTATATTAGTATATGTCGGACACGTATATGTTACACCAATTAAAATGTTTATTAAAAAAATGGGTTCGACCCGGGCCGGGCGGGTATTGAATTTAGTGCATTAATACCACCTCGGGGGAACGATCTTACCTTTTAATATTAAAGGTATAATAATACATGCAAATCATCCATTGTTTCTTATATTTTGTTTATACCAAGTATTAATGTCCGCGCTTTGCAGCATTTATTATTTAATCAGTTTGGTCAGTTTAATCGTTTAATTACAAATATTGCATATGCCTACATATTATAAATTCATTCATTTTCATGTAATTGAATTGTAAAACGAAATTCATATTGTTTGGTACCGATTATATTATTCAAACATTTGTAATCATTTTGACATACTATAGAAAAATAAACAATTTCTTTATATAAGAGTACGCATATCAAAAGCATTGCAATGTTGAGCTTAATTTATTTAAAATTTATTATCAAAAAATAAAAATCTCAACTAATAGTTTAAGGTAAAGATATCAAAGTGTTGCGGGTTTTTATTAAAAAAAGTCAAAGGTAGCTTTTGTAATTTATTAGATAGTTTAAGTGCACTTTTATTTATTTTTACAACAATATATATTAAACTTTAATTTTTTTTGGGTTAAGTCTAAAAATACGCAATAAATTTTATCAAAAAGCACGAAATACGTAACAAACTAAATCTATTACTAGTATTGCTAAAATACATTCAAATTTTCAACAAAGTAGCTAATGTTACCGGCTGGTAACAAGTTAATCGGTTACAACCTTAACGTGGAATATTTGATTATTTATCTTTATCTACGTGGATTAAACTAAAAAATAGAACATAGTAAATTGTTTGACCTTATATAATGTGAGTTGACTACATCCACACCACAAATTTCACCCCTTTTGTTATCAGTTTCTCCCAACACACACTTTGAAACCCTAATACAAAGAAGACAATTGAGGTTGTTTGAAATGTTACAAGGTATATTACATTTTAAATCTTTGTTTAATTGTTTAGATCTTTAATTTCTCTAATTTTTAAAGCATCAATTTGAAACCTAATTTTCAATTTTAGGTAACCCTAATTACATTGCAATGGCTTCTTCTTCTTCCCACGGTGGCAATCGATCTCGTAATCGAGTTCTCCCAACTCATTGCAAATGCAACATTTGTTTGGCTAGACGTATATCATGGACTGAGAGAAATCCGTGGCGTCGTTTTCTTGTTTGCCCAAGACCATCGGTATTTTGTAGTTTCCTTTGTTTTATAAAGTATGTTATTTTGCCTAAATTTTATAAATTTGTTACTTTCTTTTTGTCAGTCTTCTTATCAAAGGTGTGATGCTTTTTATTGGATTGATGGAGAGTTGCATGGTGATTGGTATAAATCCGCATTGTACGAGATGTATGTGAGTATGAATCCAGAGCAAAGAGACTTGTTTGAACATGAGGTCAATCAACATGAGAGGGAGATTGAAAGTGAACAAAGGATTGCAGCTTTGGAAGAAGAACTAAGAGAAAATTCAAAGATGGTTGATGAACTCAAAAGAGCAAAATCAGATGTGGGTCGTTGGAGGAAGATTTCTACTTTACTACTGTTTGTTTTGTGTGTAATGTTCTTGTTGTTATTAGTTGTTCTTTGAAGTTTCCATGTTAGTGTAATGTTAGGTTGTTAGCACTTTTGGATGTATGAACTATGTATTAGCACTTCTGAATGTATGTATATGTATTATCACTTTTGAATGTATGAAACAATGTATTAGCACTTTTGTATCAGATGAAAGAAGTTTGTAATATAATCTATCAGCTTTTGAAACAAGTGTTTATTACAGCAAGACAAGATTAAATACATAGATAGGCATTGCACAAATAGATAGGCATTAAAATTGCACTTGACACTTGACATTTGACTAAACATAATAGCATTAAAATTGCATAGATAGATACGCAAAAGATTAAGTGTTTACAAGCACTAGGGTTGTTACAAAAGTTGTGTTATGTTTTGCACGCATATCTATTAATTTTAAGACATATAACCACAAGTTTTGATACAAAAGTAGTGAAACAAAGTCACATATACATTTAGAGACTGAAGGGTTTGTCTGGAGTCTTCCCAGTGCCATCTTCAGGATAGTTAAACTTCCTCTTCTTGCTAATCCTTTCTGATTTACCCTTTGGCTTGATCTGAGGTCTTGGTCTTGGTGCCCTTGGGGTGTGACTTTCTTCAGTAGTAGTTTCCAAAAGGGTTGGTGCATGCTGTGAAACTGGGTGTTCAGAGTTACCATTAGCTTGGTTTAGGTTATGAAATTGACCTTCTGAGATTGAAGGAAGACCGTCATTATGTTCTTGAATTGCTTCATCAACTGCTTCTAGTACACTAAGTGTAGGTCCTTTGAAGAGCTCATCTTGTGAAACTTGGTCCCAGTCCATATCATATCTATAACACCTCGTGTTTTAGGTCATTGTATGACATTATGTAATTCACAATTTATTTTTAGGGTTTTACGCGTTTGCTTTTAAATCGTAATCGTTAAGCTAAATCGCGTAAACTAAAAATGATCATTCAATGTAAACGGGCATTAAACAATTAAATGTTTACATTAAGCAAGTGTTAAATGATTATTATAAAGATAATTATCAACTTTGTTCATCTTATTTTTATTGGTTACGTAAAATGCTTACGTTTCGCGATAAAATGCGTTTCGGCATTCCCGGAAGCACCAAAACCTAACTACGCTTAAACGAATACCCACGATTATACCCAATACACAAAATAATCAAAATATCATCTTATATATATATATATATATGTGGCCGAATTTTTGAAGGATAGAACCAAGGAATCATCAAGTTGGTGACTAAGGCCCTAAAATATCTAGATACTTCACCCCTTGGTTTCCTTGTGCCTTCCTATGTGCCACCTCTCTTTCTTATCCCTAGCACATGCACTTGAGGCTTGATAATATCTCCTAAGCACTATAAATAGCATGCACTCACTCTTACTTTCATAAACACTTAACCAAAAATCACAAAAATCTTTCTCTCTTCTCTCTTAAGCTCACGGCTCAAAATAGCCACCTAAACAAATCCATACTTTGATTTTCTAAGATCACACAAGTACTCTCACATCATATCTAAGATACTTCAAGGTGATTTGAAGTGTTGGATAACCATTTACAAGTGTTGAAGCAAAGAAGAAAGATTAGGGTTTTTAAACCTAATCTAGGGTTTCATTTCTTGCAAGCTTGGATTTTTGATCTAACCAAGGGTTTGGGTTGAATTGATCATCATCATACATCACTACAAGGTTATATATAAACCTTTATGTCTTCACTTTGATCATCTTTATATGTTTACATGTTCTATATAACTAAATCACCAAATTAGGGTTTTAAACATGTTAAAATGATAACTTACTTATGATTATGATTTAGAACACTTTTTCATATGATATGTAATTAGTAATATCATGGAATAATGAAATTATAAGTATGTTAACATGTTAGTTTAAGTGGAAAATGTTTAAGTGTAAACTAGTGATTAAAAGTTAATTAAGAAAGGTTATGATTTTATGTGAAGATATTAACTTGTGATCTTAGACTAATGGACAAAATTATGGATCTTACACTATATAATATATATGACATAAGTATATTATAAGTTATAAAGGATTTGTGGTAATATATGTAATGGAAAAGTATATATATAAAGTATATATAATTAAGTATATATAAGGTACATAAAGGGCTGTTTGGATTCAAAAACCAAACAGTGGGGTTATTATTTTTATAAGATAGTACATCTCATAAGGATTCCAAAATGATAAGAAACTCAAAAAACGGATTAATAACGAAGAAGATACACTAGTTACGAGTTTACGACGCTAAATACTTTATAAAATAAATTTTATAAAAAGTTACTATTCATGGCAGAAACTTAAACTCTTTAAACATCAATAATATGATAAAACTTTCAATTACGAGAACGTGTTCGAAAGAATCGCTAAAAACGGAACTATAACAAATAAGATACGGCTAAAACGGGTTTTACGTTAATTAAAAGTATAAAAATGATTTTATAGCTATTATGAACAGTAAAACACTATTCATCACAGAATCTCAAAAACCCGAAAATGTGATTTTATGATCACTCATCTTGATACGATAGCGTGGGTTTAAGAAACGCGAGAAACGGGCTTAAAACGACAAAGTTATATCATTTTTGCTAAAGGCGTAATTATAAACGTTTTTAATTTATAAATACGATTTCACGTAAACGATTAGATGGTGATATAGCTATATAGATTATATATGTTATTAGTTATCGAAGTGCTATATTACTAGGGAATTTCATAATGAGGCTTCTTCGGATGGCGTATTGACGAGTTGTTGGATTTACGATTTAAAGTGTCCTAACTCCTCGTACGTCATGTCATGACCTCTTAAATTATGATAGCCCGAACGATAGTACGATGATAACTATATAGGATTATATACAGTTGTTGTTAGACAACGTACTTGAATACTGATTCGACCTATATTAACTAGGTTGCATTCGAGCGTTAGCGTGACGCGTTTTTACTTGGGATATTTTGTTATCAGTTTACTCACTCAAGGTGAGTTCATAGCCCCATGTTTTACAATTATTAAATTACAAGTTTTTGGGGTGAGAAACATATGCATGTTTTACAAATTGGACGCAAGTGTACATTTTATCATGATTACGTTTTGCCTAAGTAGCGATAACCCACTATGCCCATGAATCATGAACTGTCAATTACTGGAATGTGAGCGCGAATGATTATAGATAGATCTATTTGGGATTGACCTCCCCGTTCGGGTGACTAGCTATCACTGGAAACGAACGTATATCATGTCGGATACTGGATGTTACGGGTTGAACATCATCACGGGCAATGTAGGCAATATTTATATATTGTATTCAATTATGTCGAGCTTCGGTGTCATGAGCTTAGGTAAACGTAATTACATTTTGTGATGTCTGCATCTGTTGCATTATCACTGGGAAAGTCTTGCGGTCCTGCATATACATTTACATAAACCTATGAAATTCACCAACTTTATGTTGACGTTTTTAAATGCAATGTTTTTCAGGTCATTAAGCACGAGGTGCGAAGGATACATTGGTGGTTATATTATGAAGTCATGCATTAAAGATTTAGTCGCATTACATTTTGTGTATCTGTTATGGGCTGGAAATCTTTGTAATAATAACAAGTAAATAAGTAAAGCTTCGGGCTTTTGTAACACATACTTTATTAAATCCAATGTATCAGTTTTAAACGACTTTTTGGTCGTTCTTATATTATCTTGTGTTGTTGATCTGAGAAGTAACACGCCCCGGACCCTTATTCCGCTGCGACCCAATTTGGGGGTGTTACAGGAGCAGCGGGTGCTTTGTCGTCTAAACCAATCAAAGGCAAAGCAAATTTTTGTAATTTGGAATATGAGAATGTGTGTGATGGGGTTGATCTTTCAATCCTAATGAAGGTTGTTCAAACGGTTAGTAGTAGTTTTGAGAATACTCTTTATGTCTATTTTATTGGAAAACGGATTGCATTCCTAGTTGTGGAGTATTATATTCGCAATAATTTTTTTGGGTAAAGGGTTTTACCCTGGTAAATATATTAACCAAAAAGAGTTAAGTACAGATGGAATGGGGCTGAAGTACCACATTAACCTCAAGCTAAGAAGCTTGATAAACAACTAATACTTGGGTTAATGTAGGCCATAAACACCAAGCAACTAGCTACATATTACACATCAAGGAGCTAGGAAATCATAGAGCCAAATCGGCATAAACAAGAAAAATAAATCCAGAAAAAGAAGCAGACGGACCAGATGAGACTGCCTCCTTAAAAAACTTTCCCAAGAAAAACCAAAGGGAAAAACCTTAAAGAAGGAAAAAAAGTACAACCCTCCTCACCTGGAAATTCCCTCGAGAATCATACTGAATCTTCCATGTATCGAGTATAATCCGCACACGAGTAGAAACCTTCTTGAACTTGAAGGTGACAAGCTTTAGTCGAACAATAGCAGTTATGACTTTAATAATCTGAGGCAATGTAGATGAATTCTTCTTGAATAATCTTGAGTTACAATCACTCCGTAAGAAATATGACGTAGCTGCAAGCAATAACCTAGATATCACACTAACAACCAAATGCCCCTTTGATATAGGAATGAGAAACTCCATTACATCCGCTAAATGAGGGGGCATGATATCCATACCAGAAAGACTTCTAACCTGCATCTAAACATGAAAAGAGAAAGAACACTCAAAGAAAAGGTGAGGTTGAGAATCAGGGACCACATCACATAGGGGGCATCTAAGCAGGTTTAAGTAAGTACTAGGACCAACATCCCATTGCCTAATCCTATCCTGAGTCTTTAGTTTCTCCTTCACAACAAGCCATAAATGAATAGCATGTTGAGGGATACATGAAACCACACAACATGATACCAATCAACCACATCAGCTCGTAAACGAAGAGAATCCCAAGCACAAGTAACTAAAAGGGTCTGAAACTACCTCTCAAGTCACGCCACACCAAAAGATCATCAAGCTCGTCATGTAAATTAGGAATCAAAATAGTACCAAGATTCGGGAACCTTGCCAATCAAGAGGCCATCTCTAAGATCCATTGAAAATAAGATCACTAATAGAATCCGTAAGTGTAAAACCAGAACGCACAATATCTCTAACTAAGAGCATACCTCTAATAGGGCATAACTCAGTCCATTTATCAAACCACATAGAAGTAGACTTACCATTATTGATCTTATGCCAAATAAACGGACGAACACAAGATCTAATTTGGAGCACTCTCTGCCATCCCTAACTCATGTCTCCTAAACAAGGCACATCCCAAAAGCTCCTTCTATTAAGTTTATAAGAATGAATCCATTTAACCCATAGAGATTCTTTATGAGTAAGATTGCATAAAATATAAGTAGCCATAAGAGCAACATTAAAATCCTCCAATATGCGAATACCCAAGCCACCTTCCTGGCTTAGGCACACAAACCGACTCCCACGCTACTTTAGCCTCACCCTTTTTCATTTCCCATTGACACCATAAAAAGCCCCTCATAAGCTACTCTAAATCATGAATAATACTAGCCGGAAGAATAAAAACTGAGGCCCAACAAATATGCATAAAAGAAAGAACAGATCTAACAAGCTGAAGACGACCAACTAAAGATAGGAATTTATTCCTCTAATCATTCACCCGTCTTTCGAGCTTCTACACAAGCACATTACAATCCTGATATAAAATTCTAGAAGATATAAGAGGAACTCCAAGATGCCTTACCGGGAGAGAACCTTCAACAAAAGGCATTGAGCTTAGAATAATAGTTTTCAAAGCATTAGGAACATTGCAGAAAAAACAATACTCTTAGGAATACTTAGGACTAAATCTGACACATTATTGAATTCCTCAAGGGCATGCATAATGACATGGACATAATTAGGATGACCTCTAGCAAACAAGAATAGATCATCTGCAAAATAAAGATTAACAATACGCTGCTGATCACAACGACGGTGATACTAAAATCCTCCGAATTTTGAACACGTTGTTGCAGAATAAGAGTTAGCACCTCCATAACTAAAGTAAATAAATATGGAGACAATAGATCACCTTACCTCAAACCTCGTTTACCTTTGAAGCAGCTAAGGATATTCCCATTTACACAAACTGAATAGGAAGTAGATGTAACACATACCATAATCCACTCTACCATTTCATGATGAAAAATAAGACTAATCAGCACCGATCTAAGGAAGCTCCAATCAACAGTATCATATGCCTTTTGAATGTCTACTTTGAAAGCACATCTAGGGGGCCACTCCTTTTATGATATTCCGCATAAGCTCCTAAGTTAACTAAATATTATCCAAAATCCTACATCCTGGAACAAACGTCGATTGGTTAATACTAACCAAATCACCCAAACCATCCTTAATGTGTTTAGAAATAATCTTACTAATGAATTTGTAAAGGACATAACAACAAGAAATGGGTCTATAATCATTATGTAGAATATCAATCCCACACACCTTATGGTATTCGGCTAGAACTAGAGAGAGAAAGAAGGTTGAAAGGTTTTCTAGAGAGAGAAACAAGAAAATTTCATATGATAGAATGAAAACCAACACCCTCTCTATGTGTGGAGAGGGTATTTATAGTTACAAGGGTTGGATGGGGCGTTTAGATCCATGGACTATCCATGGGTCGGCCCATTTCCCTTACTTAATTAATACACATTTAACTACGAGATACGAACTATATATTTGGAAGTGACCAAGTCTTTTCTCAATTCCTAACAATCTCCCTCTAAGGAAGGTCACTCCATTTTATAATAAACTTAAGCTTAGCATTATATGAATGTCTTCAGTCTTGCTCATAGTCTCGATTCTTGTTCTTTATCTTGTGTAATATGTAGTGAACTTTGATCTTGAGCTTGTTCCATCATGCTTGACTTTATTGTGATCTTGAGCTTCTTGAGACCATCAGTCATACATCATCTCTTCATCATCTTGAGATCTTTCGAATTTATGAGATCTTGTGACTTTTGGACCAACATGCTCATACTTGACTTCATCTTGAAAGTTAACGAACAATCTCCCTTAGAATGCATCATCTTGAACACTTTATGACTTTAAGGAAGACGTTGAGTATCAGAGTAGAAGAAGACTTGAGTAACATGTACTTAAGCTTTCATCATGTCTTTATATTCATTGGTTGAGTATGAGCATGTGGATATGAATTCGACTCTGCTAGAGTAAGGCACCACTACCAGTTTATAACCTGTGATTAATGGTTAGTAATAAGCACAGTTATGGACGAATATAGTTGTGTCATTCATCGAATATAGGTAGTGGTAACCTTCAGTTCCATGAGGACCGACATGTGATCAGTTAGGTTCAATTGGTAGAACCTCCTTGCAGGATTTCTAGCTTAAAGTATTGGATCTTCTTACACAGATCGCATTAGATTCACTGTTACGTGCTTGTTCTCATTATCAGAACGTCTTACATCAGACAGTACAAAAAGAGTGAATCGGTGAGTTACTATCTCACCGATTGAGTCGTTAATTCATGTTCAGCCTTTCCATGCCCATATGCCCTTTTGAGGCTGCCCATAGACATGAGATCGACCTCTTAAAACAATGAAGTTTTTAGAGATCTAAAGAGAAAAACGGTTTAAAAATCAATCGATGTGTTATAGAATAAAGAGTTTTATAACACATCGAGAGTTTTTTATTTATTAAAAATCCATGAGAAATGTGTTTAATCTCCATGAGAAATGAAACAAACTTCTTTTAAAAGAAGTATGAGTAGCTAGGGAGGGTTGTGCATTGCATCACTGGATCTATGATAACTATCTTCAATACCAACAATCAACTATGTGATTCTGATAGCATATGTATTGACCCGATTTGTGACTAAGTGTATGGAGGGCTTCTTTCTTTACACCCTTTATCCTTACAATTCTTTTTCATTCTTTAACCCCTTCAATGTTAATCTACCGCGTCCTTATTATCACCTTGTTGGGTTTGTTCCAGTGATAACTCATGCCATGAATAATATTATTCCCAATCTCACTTTACTCTTTTTTATATCATACCTAAGGACTTCTACTATAACTAATAAAGTGTCTCTAGGTAGATCCATCCAGTTCTGGCTGGATCATGGAACAAATACTAGCCATAACCGCCTTATGTCTCCATGAACATCATTATTTGGTCGGTCTTTTGATACTTCTATCTTTGCCATAAAACCATTTGAAAATCAATCAAGATACTTGTGATATAAATCAAAACATTTATATATTGAAAGTTTCATCTTTTCAAATTTGCTCCTCCATATGTGCATCAATATTCGAAAGTGTTTTGCACATATAAGGAGGAAGCTGCACTTGAGTCACTTAAGATCACATATATTAGTTATATATTTTTATCACATTTTCTCCCCTTATCAAAAATGTCAAATCGTTTGATATTTTGGATATCAATTGATTAAAATAAAGCTTTCAGGGAGAAATATGTTTTCTTGTTATGCATGTTTATAAGGAACATTTTAATGCTGCCCCTCAATTCATGAGGGAAGGATATAGTGTTGAGCACATATTTTAAAAGATTTTGAATTTATTGAAAAATTCATAAAAAATTATACTCAACAGATATATACTTATTGTTCTACACTACAAATATACATATTCACAAGATAATGTTTGAGACTGGACCTGAATTGAGCAAACCTAGAATAACAAAGTCATTATGTTCGCGTAAGCAGTTTGTAGTCCATCTCAATCTTTCTACCACCCTCAAAACACTCTAAACTCCTCATAATCAGTCTTGTCAGCAACGTCTTATCGATCTCCTTCAGTATGGGAGCTGTCCGCCTCTGATCCTTGTCAGTTGCTTCAAGAAGATTAAACCTAGATATTGCTTCAACTCTAGAACACCAGTGTCGACTTGGGTTTCGGGTTTCTTATACTTCTTGAGGAGAACTTGGGTTTTTTTTATTGGGGTGGTTGTTTTAGTAATAGTGTTGTTGTTTCAAGAATGACTGTCACAGTTGTCTCAACTAGTGGAGGTTTTTTTTTCAGCTGGTTTCTGTTGAAAAACTGAAACATCCACTAGTGATTGAACTTCTACTTCAGGCTCTTTCAAAACATTAGTTAATAACACTACGAGATTGTTATTGATGAAATGATTGCCATACTCAGCAGAAGATAAAGTTTGGCTAGAGCTAGGATGAGGTACTGCAGGTTGCTCTGCCTGTGGCTCAGGTACACTCTCCTTAGCTTGAATATTTTTAGGTTGCTCAATTCCAGCTTGTTCAGTCATAGTGTGATCTTCTCCAGCCTATTCTTCTTCAGCTTTCTCAGCCTTAACTTTCTCCTTATTTGTTGCTCCATCATTTTCTTCATTACTGGAGATGTCTTTAATTTCATCATCATAATTTAAACTTGAATTGCTCAAACTGCCACTAGGATCATCGGAAACCGATGGAGTCACTCCAGATCCTTTATTTAGGCCTTTTTGATTTAGCCCATTAGGAACCTCTGTAGTTACACTAGATCCTTCATTTGAGGCTCTGGGTCGTTGTTGAAGAATGAATTCTTGTTTGCTTGCTTTCTTTGTTTTCCTTAATTTTAGCAAGAATTTTGCATTTTCTGACATTCTTTCAACTCCTTTTAGCTTCTTGGAGTGATCCAGAGCCTCTTCATCTTATTCTTCAAATACTGTCTTGAACATTTCTTCCTTGGAACCCTTATATTCTTCAAAGTCACTTCAAGGTCTTTCTTAGTAATCAGCCCTTTAGCTGTTCCTGGTTGAGTTCCTGAAAACTTTTTTAGATATTAAGTCGAAGCTTTGGTATCATCATTACTGTTGGAATTGGCATTCCAAAGACTGGATCTTCTGCCCCCTTGTTTGCAAACTTCATATTTCTAAGAGTTGGATCAATCTTAATGACATGTTGATAAGAGTGATATCTCTTGGATATATGGTTGTTTTGGGAGGGAATGTGTTTAATGATAAGCTTCATGAATCTAACAAAGGGTAGTAGTTCTTGCTTTTGTTTACTGGTTTTTATGGAGTCAATTTTGAACCTGATGTAACCATTCGTATTTTTTAGGTCATTATTTGACCTCGTATATTTACTATTTATTATAATTTTGCAAAAAATTATCTTTACGGATAACCAGATAGGTTATTTAGCTTATATCGTAAAATGTACATTAAATATTAACCTGACTCTAGATTAAATAGAGTTTAATGCATTTTTATCATTTTACATAAGTATTTTATATATATTGTATTTTAATTTTAATTTTTCGCTTTTGCGTATACCTTCACGTCTTACCGCGTGCGTCATAAAATGTTTATTAAACATGAACCCGGCTTTAGACTAAATATTAGCCTAGTTGTTCTATGCATTTTTATCATTTTACATATGTACATTATATGTTAGTATTTTATAGAAATAAGGACCATTTGTGGAAAATAGTTAATAAAAAGGATTAACGATGCAAAGGATTTAACAACAAGGACTAACAATCGTTCAATGCATAAATTACAATATTGCCCTTGTTGCTTAATGGACTTAAAATTCTAGAAGTTTGGTCATAAGAAAACACGTGTTATATGGTATTCCATACGTGTTTATCACAAAGATTGTTAGGAGGGAGAGAAAAGATAATCATCTCCATTTGGTGCTAGAGCTTTCTTCAACATCAATTCATGGAGTGTTATCATCAAGTGTAGTTATTATTGATGTTGTGAAGGTTTCATAGAAGAAATCAAGAGGAGATAATCAAATCAATCTCAATCAAGGTAAGTAATTTAATTTTAGTGTTAATATAACATTATAATAGAATTTAGGGGTTTATGCTAATTTATTGATTAGATGAACCCTAGTCTTGTATTATGATAAAACATGGTTCAGAAAATCATGTTATGTTAGAATTAAGGTAATAATTAATTTTTTATGTTGATTGTATCATTGGTGGAAGGGATTAGGATAGAATAAAGGGTGTTGTTGATGTTGTGAATGATTTTGGGTATGTTTTGGTAAACACTACATTCTGTCTGAATTTAGTACTTGGCTTAATGGGTCATTAAAATTGTTTTGAGAAGCTAAAACCTTATAAATGTGTTAGTAGATCTTAATACCTTCGCGTGGATATAAAGAACATAAAAATCCGCCTAATAACGAATAAGATATGGCCTTTTTAAGTTTGGCGAAACACTAAAGTTTTTGACAGCTCAAAACTATTTCGGGTGTAATCTATCTAGATTTTAAAACCTTGTTTTGACTCATTTCGGGTCCGAGTCGGCTCAAACTTATAAAATAAAACTTGTAGATTATGATTTTTCATTTGAAAGTAGCTTTCAGTAGAGCCGTGAATCATTATAACGAAGAAGATACGCTCTCCTAAAGTCAGACTAAATCTGGGAATTTATTTGCTAAAAGTGAGCTGATTGAAAAGAGAAATTGGGTTTTTGGGCGTTTTCGGATCCATTTGAGCTATAAAATCCTTAGCGAATACGGTAGTAATACTTATATATATATTCTATATACGTTAAAAACTATCTAAAACATTATTAGGCAAAGAATTCATGTGATGATTAAAATTTATGTTAATTAAATGGGTGTTTGGCTAGGGCTTGAATTAACGTCTAAACATGTAAATGTGGCTTAAGGCCTAAAGAATAATAATTTGGACATGTTAGTTAAATAAGCTAATACTACCTCCGTCCCATATAAAAGGTCCAGTTTTGACTTTTGCGGTCTATCTTTTTCAACTTTGACCTTAAATATCTTTGTTTGTGTTATATAATACTTAGATGAAAATCATACCAAATGAAAATACATTTAAATCTCCATCCATTCATATATTTTACATCAAATATTATATAATACAAACAAAAAATATTTAAGGTCAAAGTTGAAAAAAAAGACTTTAAAAAGTCAAAGTGGACATTTAATATGGGACGGAGGGAGTATATAAGTTTGTTGAAGATTGAGATAGCTTAGAATGAGTTTTGGGTCATTTTGGTAATGACCCAAATTATGACAGCTTTGTGTGCAGAAATATTTACACCGACTTTGGAAAATCATAAAAAAATAACCGTAGCTTCATTGGGAGTGTGCCTTACATATTCAGAAAGAGTTTATTTTCTAGAAAAAATATTTCCTTGTCATGAATGTAAGTTTAAAATGGTCAAAATTAAAATTTTACAGCGGGTTATAGAAATTCTTCATAAAAAAAGAGTTTTAAAAAGAGTGTTTCTTGTAATTTATTCATGTTCATTATTTTACTTTTCTGAGATTTCTATGTAATATACATTCTATATATATATTTGTAAAGATTTGGCATTGTACTTATAAACTAAAACAAGAAAACACTAGAAAAACATGTTTTGGATCAGTAGCAAAAACGTATTTTTCTATACAAATCAGTAAACTTTTCTAAGATTGTGAGTAAGCAATTTATCTTTGGGAAGAGGCACCCAATATATCTTTGGGAAGAGGCACCCAATAAATCAGTGGAAAGAGGCGCCCAATATATTTTTGTGTAGATGCACCCAATTTTACTTGATTCTTATTATGTGATTCGTTGTTGTGTGATTTCACTAAATGCTTACATATGCATATGATTCTCACTATTGTCTTACTTGTATATCGTGCACATCAAAACTATGTTTTCTTGTGTGTCTTAAACATGCGAGCTCACCAACATTATGTTGACGTTTTTGAGTATCTATTTTCAGGTTATAAGATTTTTGAAGCCTAAGGAGTTAGAGCTTGTGTCTTGGCTTAGTGATACCTAAGAAGAGGCCCTTTTAGGGTCGATCATCATTATGTTGTCCCAACATGTAGGATTTTGATGTATTATGGCTAAGTTATTGTAACATTTTATGGTAATTCATTTAGTAAATTCTCTATTATGTTATACCAATACTTTATTACGGTTCCTCTCCGTTCACACCTCGCGTTTCCGCCTGAGGCGGGGTGTGACAGATTGGTATCAGAGCTATTGGTTATAGAGAACTAGGTAGTTTGACCTAGACTATAACGCTAAGTACCCTCATATAGTTGCATAATAGGAACTACGTGCAATTACGTGTATACTTGTTGATTCGTGACAATACTATGTGTTATTTGAATCACTCCCAGAATGCGATAACAATAAAGACATGCTTATGTGATGCAAGTATTATTACGCCTGGCCCACGTGATAATAGTTACATCATATAGCATGTATTTATTGGAGTCATAGAATGCCACGAGGAAATTTCTAGGACAATAAGCATAGATAAGATAGAATCTTAGCAGACTTTTACAACATCTTTGATATGTCATAGTTAGCCCTATTATGCACCATATTCTGAGTCAATAAGTCGGATTACATAATTAGATACCTCGGAATGAACCCCCTGCAGTGTTACCTCATTTGTTGATTCGTCATATGACCCTGATTTAAGGGAAGACTTGTGAAACAAAAGGGTCTACTAGAAGAGTAGTGGCCTTGAAATTTTTGAGTAAGTTATTTGTGTTAACCGTGATAACAACTTTCTTCCTGATGTCCGTGTTACGGAGATGGTACAGATTCTGTTAAGACAGACCTTTTGAGAACAAAATTCACACTAATGAAATGTTTGCTAGTATATATTTTTTTAGCATGACGCTTCAGTAACTTTAAGCGATTGAATTATTTTAGTATCAAAACTTTTGTATTACGACATGTGTTTATAAGTCAAATTTTGTTATATATTATTATTTAACCCCCCATTTGGACAATAATAATAATAATAATAATAATAACAATAATAATAATAAAAAGTGTTTTTATTAAAATTTAAAACACCTTTTTGTAAAAAGTTCTATTACACTTACTTACGATTTCAAAATCCTAAAAATCTTTATTATACATTTTTATTAAAAACCCTTATTATTGTGGATTATGATTGGAATTTTTTTGTTAAAAGTTACTACGAAGTATGAAAATTTTCAAATGTATCATTTTGCGTAACAGTCATTATAGAAAAATTTGAAACTATGTATGGGAGGATATTTACCGATATCTCTCTATATAAACTGTTGTGTCAGTTCCTTCATTGTTATTACCATAAATATCAAGCCATACTTTATGTATACACGTTACTCAAACTATATTTTGGTCAAATGTTTTCTCAAGTAAATGTTTGTGGAGAAGTCATAAAACCCTACCTCCAAGAGGAAACACGCGCGACTCAAGAACAAACCTTGGTATACCATTCGCTGTGTCATAACACTCGTTCGACACAATTATATCTATGATATAAAGGTCAAGTGCAAGTCTTGTCTCGTATTTTTCCATTTAGTAACTGGTTGATAGAAGGGAATAATTGCTATGTCGTTTATCCCACCCTTAGATATTTCATGGAGTACATGATTAAATCTTTTGACATTATTCCTCAAATGATAGGAGAATTCTTCCATTCTCGGTTATTTTTGCTGCATACTTTGATTCGATCATAGTTATTTGAAAGGTCTCATGGAATAAACCATTTTTCAGATTTACTAGAGGCACTTGTGGATGCAACCTAGGACTAGAGAACTATTCCTTTTATTTATCGACTTAATATCTTTCAGTGATGGGAGTTTGACGTAATTATAAGAATGGACTAATTATAAGAGCTTAAGGCTGAGATAGTTTGTGACAAACAGA
The DNA here is from genome assembly GCA_026074375.1 of Tanacetum coccineum. Classification (NCBI taxonomy): domain Eukaryota; kingdom Viridiplantae; phylum Streptophyta; class Magnoliopsida; order Asterales; family Asteraceae; genus Tanacetum; species Tanacetum coccineum. The sequence goes on from BQNB010030515.1 coordinate 41,323, forward strand.
CCGTCAAGATCCCCCTATCGAACGACGACGTACTTAAGAACTCATGAAGAGAGACCTGAAAGAAAAATTGAAACACCTTATGACTATGAACACGTACGAGACGTAACTCGAAGATTTTTCGAATATGTGAGACCTCCCAAAAGCCTATCAGAATTACCTCACTTCCCAACACACACATGTAAGAGTCCTCCATTCCAAAATTTCACCATCCACCCACCCCATCAGTGTTACGATATTTTGTTTTTGAGCAACCCCAGAATTAAGCAAATTCATCAAAAACATTAAGCTCTTTAACAATTCATAACTTAATCTCAAGATAGTTCTTATTTGATGAGTTACAAGATTAAGTTAGAGTCAAGTTGTTACTCAGCTTAAGGTTTTTAATGAATTCGCTCGAGAAAGGGCAAGGCTCGAATGATGTGATTTAACATTTGACCTGATGAATATTGACACTTTGACGGAAGAGCTTGAACCCTAAGAACTATCGATCTGAGTTAAGTTATTATAGGGGCAGTCCATAGACCTAGATTTTACTCCTCACATGGTATGATAAGACGTCCAAGGATACAAAGAATACTATTGGTGGTCAAGAATATAGAAGGATATCGCTATGTGTGATGGATCATGCTTAACTTGCTCGAAAGTCAAGACCAAATACCTTAAGCCATCCAAACCGTTACAAAAACTCAAAATTCCTTATAAGAATACAGTATAAGTGTGTGAGGACTTAATAACCAAAAATCCCCGAACGACATCAAGGTTATGACTCTATTGAAGCAATAATGGATTGATTAATAACATATATGTGTTTCAATCCTATTCAAGAAATTTAGGAGACGAAAAGACTTGCCCTACCCTACATCTATGAAACCTTTTCACGATATGGGGTTTTCACATATATCATTTAAGATACATGCTTTAGACATGTGTGACTCAAGTTAACAAAGGTTGAGATAATCATTTACCTCAGTTGAGTTCTCCTATAACATTCTCTACATGACTAGCACTATAAGGCGTTCCATATGAAGCCTCGTATAGGCGTAAGTGCCGTTTACCACTTTGTTGGTCAAGGATAGGAGATAGACAGTTGACATGACTCGACATAATCCACGACTTTATTGGAAAGAACTCAACAATCCTAGAAAGACTCAGGTTTTTTTAGATACTTTAAGCTAGATAATCACTTTATTCTTTGGGTGACTTTATGTGTATTAGTTGTCGATTTCTATAAGACAATGATTCCTATATGGCTATGATTTCTACATTTCTATTAAGCTAACAGTTTTAGCTCCAACTAGGAGTTGAGCTCTAGTTGGTAGTCAATTTGTTGGAAATCTATTTTTGGATACATCCCAATAGTGTGGTTGAAGGTTATTTTGATGCATCTTAATAGTCGTATCGACTTGTTGGAAGGCCTTTTTTGGCATGAAACTATTTTGATGTATAAGGTTTACTCGCATATTTTGATGCTCTCTTAATGCCTTTATATGATTTTTATTGAAATTGATTTATAAGTATATGTGTCTTTCTGATTGCATTGGATAATGGGTGAATAGTATAATTTAGGAAGTAGCGCCAAGCCGCCAAGTACTATTTGGGGAAGTAGCATCCTGCCCATGGATCCCATTGTATGGATTCTTAGTGTATGGTTTTATTTGATATTTATTTATGAGTAATCCCTAAAGTCGAGCCGATTCTTCAAAAACGTTGAGGTGTGTAACAATTCATAACTTAATTTCAAGACAGTTCTTGTTTGATAAGTTGTGAAATTAAGTTAGGTTCTGGTTGTTATACAGCTCAAGGTTTTTGATGAGTTTTCTAGAGGATGGGTAAGGCTCGTGTGATTGGGATACTCCTATACACTTATTTTTGTTAGGCTATTAATTGCGCTCCTTTATTTGGGTAAGCAAAATTTCTCGAGTAGTAGGTTCGACTGAATTTCGGGGCGAAATTCCTTTAAGGTGGGGAGACTGTAACCATTCGTATTTTTTAGGTCATTATTTGACCTCGTATTTTTAATATTGTTTTTAATTTCGCTAAAATTTATCTTTACGGATAACTGGATAGGTTATTCCGTGTACATCGTAAAATATACATAAAATTTTAACCCGACTCTAGACTAAATAGAGTCTACATGCTTAATGCATTTTTATCATTTTACATAAGTATTTTATATATGTTGTATTTTTATTTTTATTTTTCGCTTTTGCGTATACCTTCACGTCTTGCCACGTACGTCTTAAAATGTATATTAAACATGAACCCGGCTTTAGACTAAATATTAGCCTAGATGTTCTATGCATTTTTATTATTTTACATATGTACATTATATGCTAGTATTTTATAGAAATAAGGACCATTTGTGGAAAATAGTTAATAAAAAGGATTAACGGTGCAAAGGATTTAACGACAAAAACTAACGATCGTTAAGTGCATAAATTACAATATTGGCCTTGTTGCTTAATGGACTTAAAAGTCCAGAAGTTTTCTCATTAGAAAACACGTGTTATGTGGTATTCCATACGTGTTTATCACAGAGATTTTTAAGAGGGAGAGAAAAGATAATCATCTCCATTTGGTGCTAGATCTTTCTTCAAGATCAATTCATGGAGTGTTATGATCAAGTGTAGTTATTATTGGTGTTGTGAAGGTTTCATAGAATAAATCAAGTGGTGATACTCAAATCAATCTCAATCAATGCAAGTAATTGAATTTTAGTTTTAATTCAACATTATAATAGAATTTAGGGGTTTATGCTAATTTATTGATTAGATGAACCCTAGTCTTGTATTATGATAAAAGATGGTTTAGAAAATCATGTTATGTAAGAATTAAGCTAATAATCAATTTGTTATATCGATTGTATCATTTGTGGAAGGGATTAAGTAGAATAAAGGGTGTTGTTGATGTTGTAGATGATTTTGGGTATGTTTTAGTAAACACTACATTTTGTCCGAATTTAGTATTAGGCTTAATGGGTTGTTAAAATTATTTTGATAATCTAAAACCATAAAAACATGTTAGTATATCTTAATACCTTCGCGCGGATATAAAAAACATAAAAATCCAACTTATAACGAATGAGATATGGCCGTTTTAAGTTTGGCGAAACACTAAAGTTTTTGACAGTTCAAAACTGTTTTGGGTGTAATCTGTCCAGATTTTAAAACCTTGTTTTGACCCATTTCGGGTCCGAGTCGGCACAAACTTATAGAAGAAAACTTGTAGATTATGATTTTTCCTTCAAAAGTAGCTTTCGGTAGAGTCGTGAATCATTATAACGGAGGAGATACGCGCTCCTAAAGTCGAACTAAATCTGGGATTATTTGCTAAAAGTGAGCTGATTGAAAAGAGAAATTGGGTTTTTGGGCGTTTTCATGTCCGTTTGAGCTATAAAATCCTTAGCGAATATGGTAGTATCACTTATATATATATTCCATATATGTTAAAAACTATTTAAACCATTATTAGGTAAAGAATTCAAGTGATGATTAGAAGTTATTAAAATTTAGGTTAATTAAAGGGGTGTTTGGCTAGGGCTTGAATAAATGCCTAAACATGTAAATTTGGCTTAAGGCCTAAAGAATAATGATTTGGACATGTTAAATAAGCTAATATATAAGTTTGTTGTAGATTGGGATAGCTTAGAATGAGTTTTGGGGAGTTTTGGTAATGACCCAAATTGGGACAGCTTTGTGCAGAAATTTGCACCGACTTTGAAAAATCATAAAAAAATAACCGTAGCTCCGTTGCCTTACATATTCGGAAAGGCGAAAGAGTCTATTTTCTAGCAAAAATATTTCATGGTCATGAATGTAAGTTTAAAAGGGTCAAAATTAGAATTATGGAGCGGGTTGCAGAAATTCTTCATAAAAAGAGAGTTTTATAAAAAAATGTTTCTTGTAATTTATTCATGTTCATTATTTTACTTTTCTGAGATTTCTATGTAATATACATTCTATATATTTATTTGTAAATATTTGGCATTGTACTTATGAAGTAAAACAAGAAAACACTAGAAAACATGTTTTTTTTGAGACTTTTTTGTGACTGTTTGGATCTGTTAGGAATTCAGTTTTTAGTGAAGTGATGATCATTATTGATCTCACGAGCCTTTGTAATAGTTAGACAATTTTATGAAATAGTTAGGAAGCTAACCAGGCCGACTTATAGAAAGCCCAAGGAAAGCCCGGCCTAGCACATACCTTGTAAGTATTTAAACCCTCTCAACACATAGAGAGGGTGTTGGTTGAATCATTTTTACACACACATTTAGTGTGTTTTCATATATGTTCTCCCTTCCATCTCTCTCTCTAGCTTTCTCTTTCTAGTCCATATTTGTGTGAAAATAAGGAACCTAACAATTGGTATTAGAGCCAGGTTCTATCTTGGGGCAATAAGTGATTTGTGGTTTGTGTTGAGCTTATTAGTTACGGCTTATTTTGTGTCTTATTTTTCAGTCGGCTTATTATTTTTTTCCTTTCTTCTACTTTGCGTATTGGATTAAACAATCTAACATTTTGCTTATTTGTAGACAAATATTTTTCTACATGGGCTTATTAATAATAGTTTTCTACTTGGGCTAAAAGTGTTTAACAAGTCAACAAAACAAATTTGTTCTTATTGTTTACATTAAAACAAAACGTTTTAATATTTATAAATTCTAGTGGGTGCTTGTTCTTTTGGGTTCTGTGTTGTCACGTCTTATTTAATATTGGTTTGGGCTTTCATAGTTTAAAAGTGGTGTTAACTAGATTCAACATAGTTAGATTCTATATAGTTTTAAATAAAAAGCTCTACTCTTTTCATTAAATCTTATATAATAGCTTATTTGTAGTCAAAGTTTTTGTAGGTTTCTTTTTTCTAGCTTATTGTGGTACTTTCTTGTAGCTTATTTGCTAAACTCATGTTCGTGGCTTCTTTGTTGTTAAAACAGCTTTTTGAAGTTTTTATTTGCTTATTCTATCACGTCATCAGTTTTAGCTTATTAAGTTTCTATAAGTTTTTTAACACCACTAAGCAAAAACCTCCATTAAAACTCATTTGAAGGCCTATTTGTTAGGTCCTTATCATAGCTTATTACTTGGCTTAATAGCTTATTTTAAGTCTTTGTGCTTGGTAGTGGTTTGCAAAGGTAAGGACGAATCTATAAGAACAAGTACTAGACAGCGGTTTACTATAGAATCGTACCTTGTTTTGTTTGTTAGTCTAAATCTAGGAAGACAACAAAAGCTAGTACTGCCAGCGATTTACTTGTGGTCCCAAACTTCTTGCAGCGAGTTGGTAAGTAAACTAGACGACGGTTTGACTAAGTCAATAGCTGTTTGGTTAACAGGTTGTAGCGGTTTGAACATTTTCATGGCTTAACTAAACGTTACTCTGCCCAAATTAAAAGTCCACGGCGGTTTGTTCGAAATTCTTGCCAGTGGTTTGACTCGCAGTGGTTTGGTACATATTTGGCAGTGGTTTGCTCAAGTTTCGACTTGTTTTGGGTTTTTCGGGTTTCGACTTCGGTGCTCGCGGGTCTTCTAACTATTATCATTTCGATCGCGGTCTTTCAACGATCATCGTGGTGTATTTATTTTTGGTCGTCGATAACCACACGATTCCGCGAGACTAAAACCATACGTTAACTATTTCAAAATGAAGAAGATGATATATTCTAGACGTGTATGATTGTTAGTTTTTCCTTTTTATGCGCACTCGTTCGCAATCTCGTAGACGTCGTCAACAACAAACTCTTCCGGTTGAACCATCTTCATGCACTCTTGGCTGATGATAACCAGATCTAAGATCTATCTTAGAGCAATAACGCGAGCCTTGCAATTAATCAAACAAGCCGTCGATCCTGAGGAGAGGATAACAGTTCTTGACGGTTATCTTGTTTAATTCTTGGTAATCTATACACATACAAAACGACCTATCCTTCTTCTTAAAAAAACAACACACGTGCTCCCCACGGAGAGTGACTTGGTCGAACAAAACGTATATCGAACGAATTTAAAGGGTTACGAGTTATCAAATAGGGTAGTAAACGAATATCAAATCAAAGGCTAAGGAACATATAAGGGATTTCGCAGGTGCAAATAGATACGGTTTAAATGTTAGGAGAATCCTTAAAAGAAAGGATAGGATATATGTACCGATAGGAAACGCAAATGAAAGAATCAACAAAGCGTACCAAGACAAAAAGGAACACATATCGAATAACAATACGTATCAAGATTGATAATTAAGAAAGATAGAATTCTTATACCAATAATCGACTTTACTCGATAGAACCAACTAAATACTATTTTATAAAAATCATTTTAAAACAATAAAGAAAGTCGCTTTTTTAAAGACATTTTAATTTTATAAATCATCTTAAATATAATCTTTATTAATTTATTTCAAACATGTTTTTCATAAAAATCTAGAGACGGTTATTTAACGGTGTATCGCATCTTACCATTATGAATTACTTTAAGCCTACTTTTCCAAAATAAAATTTATCAAGCATAAAAAAAATTTCATATCTTATTTGTAAAGATCATTTTAAACATATTTTATTCATAAAGATCATTTTAAACATAGTATTGAGAGTCAACCGGTATCACGTCGTTTTATAAAAATCATTGTAAACATAGTTTTCCTAAAAATAAAGAGCATTTACATAAAGCGTTATCCAAGAATGAACCACCCAGGGGTGCCTAGTGGTAGAAAGGCCTCGCAAGTGTCACACAAAATATGTGAGAGGTCCCCAAGTTGTTCTGATTCCTGCCAAGGTGGCAAACACTCTGAAGTGGCCACGCCAACCTCTTGAAAAGGGAGGGCTTTACCTGGTTTGAGTTTGTGTGGCGGTGGGCTCAAACCCCGTGGATTAGTCAGCCTAAAGAGTGGAAACCATGGTTACAAAAAAAAGCGGTATCATAACTTATTTATAAAATGATTAAAAAATAGTTCTCCCAAAGCCTCAATATAATTCAAAAGGATTATTATAGTTCGACCTTCATATGTAACTCAAATAAAGGACATCGTAATACCAAAAGGGATTGGAAACTACCGTAAGGACTCTAACGTAAATCTATTGTTTGTAGGCGAAAGAAAGTACAAGGAACCATATAATCAGAATAACAGTCAAACGAACATGTACAAGTGAAATTCATGCAAAGAAACTATGTTGGGAATTACGTTTTCCTAACTTAGTACCGACAGTACAAATAGTTAGTACTGATAGTTATAGTTAGTACTGGCAGTATAAAATGTTAAGTATTGATCAGTTAGTTAGTACCGATAGTAGAAAATAGTTAGTACCGTTTAAGAGATCTGTATAAGCTATGTAGGCAAAGATATTTACTCTTTTGTAAGCCTTGTATGGTTAAATCCTGGTCCAACAAAAGGATCCCTCTTGACATAATTAGATATAAGAATCTCAATAACTCATCGTAAAAATCATATCTCAATAGTTAGTAATCTGTAATCATTCAAAGCAGATTAATAGAAGTTATTATTTAGTTCTTCATTGTTTTTCTTAGTACTTGTGTTAAGATTCCGCATTAACACATAGTATTCATAATCAGTATTTCTACATAGTCAATTGTATTTATACATTTTGATTATCATCCTATAAAAAGGCTGCAGAGATACTATTCCAAAGTGACACACACATGTTAACACAGCCGGTGAGAAAACACTAATAAGAGAAAACAATCAAATCCAGTTTATAATCCCTCAACCTCCCAAAACTAAGACATGTCTGCATCAAGATGTAAATTCCACCACACACCACCACTCTACCATCATCACCAACAAACACCAACCCAACAAACTCCTCATACAGTATCAACCATCAAGCTGCCTATTCTCAAAAGGGAGAATAGGAAATAAGGTCTATGAATATGGAACACTATTAGTCCCATACAGACTATCCAATTTGGGAGTATACAAAATGGGAATGTCCCCTGAATAATCACTACAGATAACAAGACAAAATAAGGTCCTTGCCTCCTAGAACTTGCATAAGAATTGTAAGCCAGGAGAAAGATAGAGAAAAGCACGAACCACCTAGCATGTGGCCCTACCAGAATATTCATCTGGCAAATTCCTAATAGACTATGCAAAGAAATGTGGCATGCCATCAAATCTATATATTGTTGGAATGACGAATCCAAGAAGATGCAAAAGAATAACTTGAATCAACAGTTTGAATGGATTCTCTGTATCCAACTCGAAGGGCCTTCAACAAAGGCTATTAACAGGTTCCAAAAGTCCTTTTGAGTCCAGTTAGAGATCATGGAGCAGGTGTAATCAACTGAGTATTAGAAACTAAAAATTTCTAAGATCTCTACCTTCTGCCTGGTCATAAGTTTCCTTAATTATGAGAACCAAACCAGGAGTGGACAGTCTCAGTTTGATGAACTGTACAATAATCTCATAGTTTTTTGATAGTGATATAAAAGGCCTCTAACCGCATCATCTTCGTAGTCGCACAAAATGGTAGCTTATGTCTTTGATAACACCAGCAGTACAAATGATGTTTATTACCGCTTAATAGAGTTCCCAATCTTTCTGGTTTAAAACTCAAAGTATGAAACAAACTACATCATACTCAATTACTTTGCTAATCAAGTCAGTTGCCCTCACTAGATCATGAGACTTGAAACAGATTGATAAAATGATCTTGAAGAAAATGGACTTGAAGAGGCAAGTGGCCATGATCTCATAAGAATGAAAAAGTTTAATAAGAAGACAGGTAGAAAGCTACAATTTGATGCAAAAGAACCTGTTGGCTTTGATAAAACCAAAGTGGAATGCTACAATTGCCACAAAACAGGGCATTTTGCTAGAGAGTGTAGAATCAAGGGAACTCAAGATAACAGGAGGAGGGATGCATGGAATTCTGGAAACAAGGATGGGAGCAAACAGACAGAAGGAGGATTCTAAAGTCATTGGTGACAAATGATGGAAAGTATAGATTGGACAAACCATTATCAGAAGATGAAGATTATGCTTTCGGATTGCTTGCAAACACTCAGACTCAGACACAGAGGTAATTTCCTGTTCAAATAAGTGTAAAGAGTCCTTATACTAATCTGAAAAAACTTATGATAGCTCAGAGAGAACACTTATTGATTGCAAGCATTAGAAATAAAGCATATTCACATAGGTCTTAAGAAAGTTGAGCACAGTTTAGTTGCTCATTCAACAAGGAAAAACTTTGGTATAACAAAAGATAAAGTTATGTAAATAGATTTAATGATGAGAAAACAAATTTCTCACAAACCATAAGAAAATTATAGCAGAAGCTCAAAAGGAAAAAAATGATTTAAGCTAAAGTGAGAAAAATGGCATAACCCTTTCTAAGAATCTTAGTAAACTGCTAAATACCCAAATGAGTGCTAGATGATATTTTGGGCTTCTGGGTATGGGAACACAGATAAGAATAGGATTTTGAGCTATGAAAATGAAGTGTTGCAGAGTGTTTTTATGAAATCAAGAGAGTGAGTATAGAAAAGCAACCTCTGTATGAGAGGTTTGTATGCAAAAAAAAAAAAAAAAAAAAAAAAACAAAAAAAGATGGAATACCATGCTGTACCCCTAACACCATACAGAAATTATATGCCCTCTGGACCTGAAATTGAAGTAGATTACTCACAATTTACATATGGTCCAAAACAGACTCAACCTAGTGAATCTGAATCCCAATCAAGTTGAAATTTGATACATGTGAATCTAACATTAGTACAGAACCCTCTGAATTAGTGTCTGAACCAAGTTGTCACAATGAATCTAATATAGATTGTCAACCTAAATGTTTGTCTGATGCCTCCTATCAATGAGTGAATTATGAAACATAATAGTGAAGATGAGTAATGTGTCTAAACAAAAAACCCCAAAAAAGAAAAAAAAAAAAAAAAAAAAAGAATCCAATAAACCTAGAGAAGTATCTAGTTTTTGCTAACAAGCAAGTAAAAACTCATAGGGAAACTATCAAGAATCAGTTCACACATAGTCAAAAACCTAAAGTTGATAAGACAGAGTTAGGGTATGGGTTTACTTTAAGAGCATGTTTTGTATGTGGAAGTCTTAATCATGTGATTAGAGATTGTGATTTCCATGAGAAGATGATGGCAAGAAAAGCTGAGTTAAAAAATGGTTGGAATAATATGCAAAGAGTGAATAAACAAAACCAATTTGTTCCTTCAGCAGTACTAACTAGAACTGGTAAAATTCCAGTTAATACTGCTATAACTAGCAGTACTAAAAATTTTACTACTGCTAGGCAAAGTTTTAACAGACGGACATCACTAACTAGTACTGCCATGAAAGTTCATACTGTTAATCCCATTGTGAATAGAGTTAGACCAGCAAATGTTTCTCAAAAAACTCATTCACCATATTTAAGGCCTTTTAAAAAGACAACAGTACTTAGAACAGTTTTTTCAAAACAAAAAGTTAATACTGCTAAGGTAACTGCAGTTAGTACTGTTGGGGGAAAAAGGGAAACTGAGGTTAAGCCCTCAGCAGGTTGTAATTGGAGACCACAAAGATACAACTGGCACAATGTCTCCAAATATAATGGTGGTCAATCTAATAAAATTGTTACACTTTTCAAAGATCCACAAGGCAGACTCAAGCCCAAACAGCTTGGTCCCTAAGATAAACTAACTCTTCTTTTTGGTGTGAAGATTTATCCACATAGAGCTCTAAAGAATAAAATGAATTGTGATAGTGTATGGTATTCCAGGCACATGACTGTAAGCACTGCCTACCATGCCGGAATTTCAAGACTTTAATGGTGGCCCTGTTTGCTTTGGAGGTAGTAAAGGGTTTTATCACTGGTAAAGGTAAAAATTAAAAGGGTAAGTTAGAATTTGAGGATGTATGCTTGTAAAAGAACTTTAGCATTTTCAAATTCTTTTGATCTGTGTTCACAAATATGAGACAAATAAGAACAAGGATCAGTTTACTGACTCTGAATATGACTTGTTTGTCTTCTGAGTTTAAGTTACTGATAAATCAATAATTACTTAAAATCCCTAAGACAAAACAATATGTACATTTCAAATATATAGTAACATTGTTCCTTCAGAGAGGATTGAACTTGTTTAATTTGCAAAGCTACAACTGATTGAATCTAACAAATGGCATAGGAGGTTTGTCCATGTTAAATTTCAAAAACCTAAGAAAAACTTGTAAGGGAAACTTGTAAGAGGTTTACCTTCAAATCTTTTTTCAAAATGACCACACTTGTAGTTGCTTGTCAGAAAGGAAAGCACACAAGGCCTCCTGTAAGGCCAAACCAGTAAGCACTATTAGCCAACTCTTAACAACTTCTGCATATGGGAATTGTTTTGGAACCTACAACTTCAGGAGCTTAAACCAAAGACCAATTGCCTAGTTAACACTGATGATTTTAGCAGTTTAGTGGGTATTTTTTCTTAAGAACTAAGGAAGAAACAGTGCAATCCTTAAGGACTTTATAAGACAGATAGAGAACTAATTGAATCAAAAAGTTAAAACTATTAGATGTGATAATGGTACAGAATTTAAGAACAAGGATTTTATTGAATTCTGTGGGTCAAAAGGGATCAAGAGGGAATACAGTAATGTCAGAACTCCACAACAAAATGGAGTTGCTGAGAGAAAGAACAGAGAAAGAACAGGACCCTTATTGAGGCTGCTAGGACCATGTTTGCAGATTCATTTTTACCTAACACTTTTTGGGCTGAAGCAGTTAGTACTGCTTGTTATGTTCTAAATAGGGTATTAGCAACCAAGCCTCATAATAAGACACCTTATGAACTTTTAACTGGTAAATACCAATTATAAGTTATATAAGACCTTTTGGGTGCCATGTGACCATCTTGAATACCATTAACCACCTAGGCAAGTTTGCTGGAAAATCAGATGAAGGGTTTTTAGTTAGGTATTCTCTATAAAGCAAGGCTTTTAGAGTATACAATTTAAAAACCAAAAGAGTTGAAGAAAACCTGCACATCACCTTTTTAGAGAACAAACCAAATGTTGCAGGGAAATAACCAACTTGGCTTTTTGATCTTGATTATTTAACTGATTCTATGAATTATCATCCTGTTAGATCAGAGAATCAAGCTAACATAGATGCAGGTCAACAAGAAGCTAATCACAATGCAGGTACAGAAGACATTATTGATGCAGGGGAGGATGAATCTGTTCAAGACTATTTTGTACTGCCAATATAGTCTTCTTATTCTTCAACAATCACTCCTAATTTAAAGACAGATGAAAAGAGAGAATGTCTAAGAGAGGAAGAACAAGCCTTTTGGGATGAACTTGAAAGACTTCAGAGGAAAGAAAAGGAGGCTAATGAGGAAGCTGAAGCTCTTAGGAAGGAGTTTGCACAAGAAACTGAGAACTTGGTTATACAAGCAGGAGCTGCTAAGGCTAGCAGTACTAACCTAGTTAATACTGTTAGCATACCAGTTAGTACTGCCAGTCCTCATAAGGGACTATCTCTTTCTGATCCAACAAATCCTAAATAAGATGATTCAGAAATACCTCCACTTGAGGATATTTATCAAAATTATACTAATGGTATTTTTACAAATTCATCTTATGATGATGAGGGTGCAGTGGCTGACTTCACAAACTTGGAAACTGTTATAAATGTTAGTCCTATTCCTACATCAAGGATTATCTTTTCTCATTCTTCAGCTCTTATACTAGGAGATCCAACCTCAGCAGTTCAAACAAGAAGCAAAGTGAATAAAAGTTCTGGAGCCTATGCTTTTGTTAGCTATGTTCAAAAGCAAAGGAGAAATAATCATAAGGACTTCCAGCATTGTTTATTTGCTTGTTTTCTATCTCAAAATGAACCCAAGAAGATTTCAGAGGTACTTGAAGATGAAAGTTGGGTTGATGCTATGCAAGAAGAATTGCTGTAGTTCGAGATACAGAAAGTTTGGATACTTATAGATCTGCCTTTTGGGAAGAAGGCTATTGGCACAAAGTGGGTTTATCAAAATAAGAAGGAGTTTGGTGTTTTGATGTTTTGATTTGTTACACACATAGGTTCAAGAGTGTTTTGATTTTGGTTTAAATGTATATGGCTATTTTTGGATAAATTGCAAAGTGATTACGGAGTTTATTTGATATTTCTTATTTGAGAATGAAGTGAGTTTCATGAAGGAGTTTGCTTATTTCATCATCGAGATTTCTAGCTATCGATTGATGACTTACTTGAGCATTTACGGTTTATAATTGAGACTTGAAGTATCTAGTTATATCCGATGTAAGGAGTTACATTGTAGTACTCACGGGTTATAGCTATCACTTAAATGAGTTACATTGTAGTGCTCAGTGTCACACGGAGATGTCGATGTGGATTATTTCAAGTGGGTATCCTGCACTGTTCTTCAATCAACAACAGTGCAAGCTTAAGTAACAAATCTGGGGGATTTTTGTAACATTCCGTATCTAAGGTCGCTATTTATTTCGAACTTTATTTCTATTTTCATTTTTAG
>BQNB010030516.1:0-38269 GCA_026074375.1 Tanacetum coccineum
ACAGTTTGTTTATATCAAATAATAAATGGTAAAACCAGATAAACTACCTCGAGTGGTATGTAAGTCGCCTGTTTTGGTTTCCCAACGTCCAGACATTGGTAGTGTTGAGACTCCCTAAGTTCTTGACTACAATGTTTGATATAGTAATCGTACAGAGTTATCTCAGTTGCTTCTGTTGGGCTGCTTCCACTCTTTGCTTTCAAAGTAAACCTGCAGATTCCAGGTATTAAAACTGATTAGTGACAGTGTCGCAATCAAATCTGAAGCAGCAAATAACAAAGCAACTTTGATATTTTTTTGGCTAATAATGATCCTTCTACTAATCGCAGCTGGTGCCTTGGTAATCACTTTCTCAGTTTGATTTCTTTGTTATTTTAACTTTGTTTTTCCTTAGTTTTATTGTTTTTCAACGTAGGCAGATATTTTATTTTCTACTGTGACGTATTAATGTAAGTTTATGGGATGAATTTGAGCCTTGTTTGTAAATAAAGACATATTGCATATAAAAATGACACTTGTACACTTGGTTTTATAGGTTTATGAAGTTGGAGTATTATCGAGTTTGAAGAACACAAGAGCTGATCATAATATAAGATATTGAGGAAATGTAAACAAGTACAAAAAGTTTGTGTAGTTAATACGGCTTATCTTCATAAAAATCACCAAGGTGCCAATTTAGCTTATATGCGAGTTTCATGAGTAAGAGTAAGAGGTTAGTAACCGGTTAATTGAGATGCACATATTTAAAGTACTATGCACTGACATCCAACCTAACACTCAACATTAAACATCCAAACACCCTCTGAGTGCGTGTTTTAGTTAAGGCAAATTGAAAAAGGGTTATGCATTCAAATATCTGTTAAGCAGATTAAAAATATAACTAAATAAATGATATGTATCAATTTCATGCTAACAAAGCATTTCCGAAATAGTTCAGACCATTATCGAGAGTTGTTGTTGGTTCAAGCTGGCGCCTTCACCAGAACGATGTTTATCATATATTATTATTTTAGATTGTTTGTTCATTTCCCGATATTTTTTACGTCACCTAGCTCTATGGTTTTAACCAAGTGAGATGCAGTGTGCGGGATGTTTGGAAGGCATTTGTGATGGCCGTTCAGAGTTTTACGTTCAGAATCAAAATGACAGATTAATGGTGACCATAGGCTCATCTATTGAAAGCATATAGAATTAATCCTGGATCTTATTTGTAGTATGTAACCCAACCACGGGGGTTTGGTCTATTTCCCTATCGACAAGAATAAGGACCTTGTAGTGGCGGGTAGTTTGAAGGGTGCGGAGGTGAGGTTGGGGTGGGCGGAGGGGCGGGGGGTCGGGAGATGGGGGAAGGGGAGTTGAGAGTGCGGGATCTTGGCATGTAGGAGGGGGTTTGGGGTGGGTGATGGGGTCGAGGCGGGTGCAGGGTACTTTTTGTGGGGGGTGTGAGAGCAGCTGGATTTTCGTGTGGGGGGGTCTAGTATTACAGATGAGTTGGAGTAGTATGGGGTCTTTAAGACTGAGGTGGGGTGGGCGTAAATAATATGTGTGGACGCAGGGAAATATTCAAAATGATCGTATGCACAGTACTGTAATTCAGGATATGGGTAACAAAATAGACGTCCTAATAGAACAAGAATAATTTTATCTCCTTCACGAGATTAAACATAACCAACAACAGATACCATAGCAATAACGATTCAAACTAGTTTCACTTGTATCTCTATTATAACATGAATAATAGCTGCTTCTCAAGCATTGTAATCAGACTCATTAGAGAGAACACACTGGTTAGGCTCAGTATCATTGATCTGTCATCATAGGCCACCAGGAACCCCATACGAAGAGGGAGGCTCTCCTTAAAGGCACCGGACCCAAACCCAAACCGAATAATCCATCGAAGCCGCCGCACTATACAAACTCTAATCAGGTATCACATCGGACTATAATTTCGGCCATGTACCGACTAAAAAGGTTCAGGGCAGCAGGCTCATATCCAAAAGAGAAACAAGACGCTTTCCCTCAATTGATGACAACGGATGCTGTCCAGTTTTCAAACACTTCAATTCAGGGGGGTCCCATACAAAAATGCAGCGCAATCCATACCCAAGCAACAAGATGTCACGTCCTCCTAAATTGAATAACGGATACCTAATCATTAGTGTACATTTTCTCATTTCAGGTCATTTTTTACTACTCCTAGTATTTAGTCACTAAAATAAATTAAGGTTTACATCAGCCAAGTAAAATATAATTATTAAGAAGATAATTATTAACTTTGTGTGTCTTATTTTTATTGGTCACGTAAAAGGGTTACGTTTCGCAATAAAATACATTTGGACACACCCCGAAAATACCTAGACTCAAACCAATACCCACTTTTATACCTTAAACACAAAAATTAATCATTTATTGTGTTGAAAACCCATGTTGGCCAGCTATGGACAAATGAGACCCCAAAACCAATTGTCACATGCGTTAAATCAACTAGAAATCTTCCTAAGTACATGTACATCCTAAGGTAATTAAAACTTGTACTAGTATAACCTTAACAAGATCTCAAGCCTTGTCTCTCCTTGATTCTACACGTCACATACATATATACACCTAGAAATCTTCTAATGATCTCCCAAAGTACATGTACTTCACTTGGTTAATTAAGATTGGTACTTAATGTCTCCCATTAGCCTAATATACATTGGTTAATAACCATTTTGTTCCTTTTCCTTCCCTATGTCGCGGCAACATGCATGTATATACATCAAATCCTTAAGATTTGCATAATCTAGCTAAATCTTGTACATCTTAGAAGTAATTAAGACTAGTACTTGCAAGGTATTATCAAAACCATGGGAGATTAACTAGAAACCCTCAAAAACCATTAACTAGGGCACGGTTTGGTTTGTTTAGGACTAGGAAACATGTAACTAGCTACTTGTCTATAAATACACACTCATACTCGTCATATTACACTCTTACAACTCACACATACACTAAACACTCTCTACCTTTGTCTCCTCTCTTATTCGGGACATAAGACACAAACACACACCTTTCTTTACTTCACTCAAAGTCACAAACATAACAAAGGTTTATATATCAAGCGCTTAAGGGGTATACGAGCTAAGGGTTAGCATCATACACGTCTATTACTCGATCCAAGAATGATAGGACCTTTGTAAGTCTCTCACGACACAATACAATTCATAGTTTAGTTTCTTTTGGTTTCTAGACTTGTGTTACATTAAATACATGTCACAAGTACCTATATATACGCATGATATACTTGTGTGGTGCAAAAACCTATTTAAAATGCATGTACAAAATGATTAAACGACAAACTAGGACTTAGATGTTTTGTTTATAAGAAAACTTTGACCCTAACGCGATCAAAGACCTTTATATACGAGTTGTACAAAAACTATACGTAAACCTTTAAGGTAAACACGACGTAGTGGCTTGGGAACGTATATGCAACGTTAATCAACGTTTGCATGTGTAACACGACATATATATAAGTTAAACAAATGACATATAGCCACTATGACTCTTTTCGAAACTTATACAAGTTGCTAGGAAGTAACGGGCCACAATAGGCCTTTCACGATCTAAACATGCCACGTTCAGGCCCAACCGGCCTAACGACCCATTAGTGAAGACTCACAACTTATAAATAAGCTCACATGAGCTTATCGAGGGCTTATAGGTAACGTGAAATCGTAGGAAAGAATCATATGTTTAAGAGAAACCTTAACGGGCCATGAATGGGCCCTTTCTACCCAAACAGGCCCAATAGGCCAAGCCAAAGGACCCACAAATTATGAATAAGCTTCTTAAGCTTATTAAGGGACTTGATGTGCTTATTAAACTCGTATAGACCCTAAGATACCTTAGCATGAGTTTAAAAACCAACCGAACCTTTATCGGGCTTGTTAGCCCATTACTATGAACCTTGAAAGCCCATAAGCCACAAATAAGCATTGGTAGCTTATTTGTGAGCTTTGACAGTTTACTAGGCTTATTTTAAATATAGAAAAGTTATTGGACACAAATAGATTAGGCCCAAACCCTAGGACACTTAACGGGCTCATATCGAGTCCAAGAAGCCCATTAACGAGCTTATTAGCTTATTTAAATAAACCATGTAGTATGGACAGCTTAAGCAAGCCCAAGTGAGCTTATTGAGTTAAGAAAACTAGTTGGAATCAATAAAGGAACCCCAATGGGCCTTTTGTTCACTTTCGGTTTAGGTTGTTGGGCCAACGAGCCTAATGAGCTCAAAATAAGCTCATCTGAGCTTATTTATGAGCCAAACAAATTCATGTAGCTTAAACAAGCTTAATAAAGGCTTGTATGCTTTTGAAATCCAGATTGGACCTCTAAATGGCTTATGGGACCTTAACGGGTCCAATAAGGCCCAATAAGCTCATTAAGCCAAAATAAGCTCATCCGAGCTTATTTATGGGCTGACAACAGCTTATGGGACTTATTGGGAGTAAATAAAACTTCTTGCCACTGGTTAGAACTTAATTGGAGTTAAAATGCGATTTTTACAAGTTAAGGGACTAAATGTGTCAATTTAGAAACTTGAGGGTTAAAACTGTCATAACTGATTTTATAAGGTTTAGGGACTGTTTTGAGCACTTTTGGAACTTAAGGGGCTGTTTTAAACATATAAGGACCTAAAGTGTAAATTGTGTTAAGTTGGAGGACTAAATGTGTAATTATGAAAACTTAAGGGTTTGAAATGTAAAATAGTATATATTTTATATACCCAGGGGCTGTTTTGTAATTATAAGAAACTTAAGGGTATTTTGTGAACGAAAGTGATTTCATAAACATTTAACTTATCGGACGAGTTGTATTCAGGAAATATACGAGTTAAACCTACGATTTAATAAATACGAATATTTATTAATAACCATTATACGTAGACAAGAACGTATGGGATAGTTTACCTTTCCAAGAGCCATCCATAATTTCAAATACATTAAACACGTGCACCACCACACAAGTGATAACAATATATATAAACTAGCAATTTATTGTAGTTTATACATTGAGTCTTTAGCCTAAATTTATAGACTAAGACTGGCCGTATTTACTTAGGTATTTGACGGTGTGATTCATACTTGGATTTCTATTATCTTTTCAGAGGACTATTTACTAAGGTGAGTTCATAGCCCCATGTTTTTACAACTTCTTAAATGATTTACATCTTTGGGGTGAGAACATGCTTGTTTTACAAATTGGACGCAAGAGTACAGTTTATACAATAATTACGTGTTTGCCTAAGTAGCGATAACCCACTGAGCCCTTTATCATGAACTGTCAATTACTGGATTGTAAGAGAGAATGTTATGAGTAGATCTATTTGGGATTGACATCCCCGTTCGGGTGACTAGCTATCATCGTGAACGAACATTATAACATGTCGGATTTGGGATGTTTCGGGTTAGAACATCATTCATGGGCATTATTGGCAATTTATTGCATTCATACATGTCGAGCTTCAGTGTCATGAGCTTAGGAAATCTTGCGGTCCTACTATGGATTTATTTTTTATGATGTTTGCATTTTTTGCTTAATCATACACTTGGAAATCTTGCGGTCCTACTATGGATTTACATAAACCTATAAATTCACCAACTTTATGTTGATGTTTTAAGCATGTTTTTCTCAGGTCAATAAGACACGAGGTGCTATGATACATTGGTGGTCACTATTTGAAGAGTCAATACTAAAGATTTGGGTCGTATTACATTTTGGGAACATTTGTTATAAACTGAAATCTTTACTTATATTGTCGGACAGATTGAAGCCATGAGCTTATGTAATAAACAAGTATTTTGTTAATCCAATGTATCTTTTCAAAACGACACGTTTAGTGGTCGTTCTCATATCTTGTGCTATTGATCTATGAAGTAACGCCCTCGGATATTCAACATTCCGCTGCATAGTTCATATTTGGGGGTGTTATAATTTATACCACACATCTAGTGGCTAGGTTCAAACAAAAGCTATAACTAGTATCTAATCTAGTAGTCCGATGATCCTTCCTGGCTGTTCTTGAGTTCATAGATTGCATTCAGAAGACTTTCCTTGTCTGCTTGGTGACGAGCCTGGATATCTTCGATGATTTGTTCTAGATTAGCAATCCTAAAGCGAGCCAGAGCAATCTTGCTGTTATTTCCCATTTTCTTTCTTTAAAGTGTAGCAATTTGAGTATGAGACTCTCGGAGTTCAGCTTCCAGATTGTCTAAATCTTGTTGTATGATAACCTGACCTTTTCCAAGACCTTTTATTTTGTCTTCTATGTGCTCAATGCGGTCAAGAGAGAGTTCATCTAGGTGATTTAAAATTTCCTCAATTTGCTCTTTGTGACGTTCCGGACTTGTCTTATGAGAGCTTTCTCCTAACTCAACTTCTTGAGGTAGGGCAGAAGTAGAGGAGGATGATCGGTCAAGACCTCGTTTTATAAGTGGCAATAATTCCTTAGGAAGAAAGAATTCTTGAGGATTAAACATTGGAGATAGCATTGAAGATGGAGGCACAATAGTTGGCGGTGGAATAGGTGATTCTTTAGCATAGTATGCATGCATGACCTTTATATAGGGGTCATCATGAAAAAGTGAAAGAGTTGGTGAAGCTATTAGAACTAAACCAAATGAGTTATTTGAAGAGCTAGAATAAGTATTTCCCGGTGAAGCTGGGACATAGTCCGGGGAAGCCAGGATATAGTCCGGAAAGTTAGAGGAAAAAGCATCCTCAATATTGGAAGTAGGGTGGCTGGGAGAAGACATCGCTCTGTTAACAACCCAGTGGTAAATAACATAAGTTATTTATATAATAGTATAATAGTTATGTACTTTACATACTATTCGAGAGATGTAGTGGCACGGAGGACTTTCTTGGATGGAAAAAGAAAAGTAGTTATAGTTAAGGTTTCAACCTTGTTCTCTATAACCGTGGCTCTTGATACCAATCTATAACACCCCCATTTTTGACATATAGCAGCGAAAGCTAATCTGGGGTATTATTTCATAGTACAACAGTCATAATCATAGAAAACGACTCAAAAGAGACGTTTTTAAAAGATAAGTTATCATTCATTATTTCATCAGAGTTTTTACAAACAGAGGTCCCAAAATCTACATGAAAACATAAAGTTTGAATGATAACAGTTTAGCCATCTTCAAGTCCGTGCCATAAGTTGCTCAAATACCTGAGATAAACATGCTAAAAAGGTCAACACAATGGTTGAGTGATATTCATAGGTTTATGGTAAACAGTTTGAATACAAGTTCAATAGTGGGTTACGTTGTTATACACCCATAAGTGTAATAATTGCAATGAGTACAATTATTATAGAAAACAGTATTATTGCCCGAAGCTCATGCACCGAGACCTTGAGATAATCAATAATCATAATAAATTGCCCCAACAGGTGCCTTTGCCAAACACCCGCATAGTGTTTCAAATGAAGTACGTTTGGTTACCAGAAAGTATAGGTACACCAACGGGGAAGCTCAGTCCTAAATAGATCTATTCACAGCATTCACGCTTACTCCGAAAAGTAATTAACGGTTCATGATAGTGGGGTCTTAATGGCAAAAGTAAGGACTTAGGCAATAATATATCAGGATAGCATACAGTTGGAAAAATACTTGTATTCATGGTTTATAGCATGTATCCCCCTCGCGGGTTTATGAAAACATTAGAAGATTTAAAATGCGAGGCTATGAACTCACCTTAACAGGGAAATCTGATTGATGGCAAAAGTATATCAAGTAAAAGTAACGGCCTCGTCACGCAACCTGGGGTAATATGTCAAGTCTTAGTGTGATGGTTTATGTTTCAAAACTTCATAAAGTTTAACTTTGATTTATTATTTTATGAAAAATATGTAACACTGTTCGAAGCAATCACAATTCAAAAAGATCAATGAGTAAACGTTGAGAGCCAGGACACTTAATCGTAAATCCCACTAACTCACAAAAACGTATACCCAAATGAAACTCCTCACATAAAGCTCCCTAGTAACGTGATACGATAAGATTTTAAGTTTCTTCAAAAGTTAGTCGATGATAAATTAAATATATAACGTAATTGTTTTATAATGCGCCGATCAATGATTAATAACGATTAATGTGTTGGATTTTAATAACTTGGATTTAATAATATTAATATCTATTTTTATAATTTATATAAAAAATATATATTTTTATATTTTAAGTTTGCAAAAATAGCAACATCACCTTGTTTATAAACTGTTTACAAGTTTAGTCGTTATATATAACGTAATATAATTTTAAACCTTAACTTTAGAACATAGGTCCTTATAGTTATAACTTTAGAATAATGACATTTTCAGCCCCTCTAGTTATAAATTTCATAAAGTTACGATATATACCCCTTGCATGGAAATAATTTACAAATCAAGTCCAAAAAGCCATGCAAGCTTATTTTAGGGTTCCAAATGATATTTGCAGGTTATAGCTTATTAGAATAAGCTAAAATAAGATGTTCTAACGTAACAAAGGTTTAGAAAAAGAATTCGTTAGCTAGAAAATTAAAAAGGGTCGTTTTTAGGGTTTTAATAAAAACGTATGGGTTTGAGGATTCAAGGATTTAACAAGAGTTCATATATGATCTTAAGAGTATTATGAACATTCTAATACAGATTATAAGCTTATTTAACAAGATTTTGAGCTTACTTGAGCTAAAATGGGTAGAAATGGGGTTTTCGGGTTCGTACGCCTAGTAACGACTTCAAGGGTTCCTTTCTCTTGATTCTTGGCTTCTATTCTGAGCTTAGGGACTTCACTTGATCCTCCTTGGTCTGATTTAAGACTCCATTTGTGTGTATGATGAAATTTGAGGTGTGTTTGAATGGTTTGCATGTTTCGGCTATATATAGGGGTTAAATGACCCTTAGTGCCCAAGTTAACTTGGTGTAAGGATCAAGGTGCTAGAGTAGTGACTAATGAAGATTATAGGGTTAGTATGGAAGGCTAGAAAAATAGCTAAGCAATGTGGAAGGTGTTGGAGGGGTTCAGCTAGAAAAAAGGTGACAAGGAAGTGATTTTTGCAACTTGATGGCGAAGGTGGTGATGGAGGTACTTGTAAGATGCTTGTTGGCTGCTTGGTGACATGGTGGTGAGGTCATAGAGGTGCTAGGATGCTAGGTTGGTTTAAAATGGGTCAAAAATGAAAGAAAATGGGTGGCGGGTTGTTTAGGGTTTCGGCTTAGGATTTAGGGTTTTAATTCGTGGATTAGGGTTAGGATTAGGGATAGATTAGGGTTTAGAAATCATGCATTAAGTGCTTGTACCTTGTGCTAGAGTGGTGGTAAGAAACTAAAGTGATTTAGGAGGTAAAATGACCTAGTTTGGTTTTCTTGCATTATTGACTTGTACATTGAGCTTAAATGAGTTGTACATTGACTTGGAGGGAAATTATATTTCAAATGTTGTGCATTGTACACTTGTACACATGCTTGAAGGCTTGCACATTTATTTTATATGTATACATTACATATAATTAGGGTTTTGATATAAATGTTAACGGATAAAGTCTGTTTTGATATAACGTTGTAAATGGTATGTTAAATGGATAATGTACTTGGTAAAAATGATATTAAGATATAGACTTGACATATTAGGATGTTTACATGATATAAACATAGATATAGATGGCATTGGTGGAGGTTGCGTGAGCTCGTTTACTTTAGAGATGCAAGTTACGTTGCATAATGAGATAAAGCAAAAATTTCCCTGTAAAAAGGTGATATATATATAATAGATGGATAATTACATTGATGAAAATTACAGGTTGTTATATCGACAAACCCTAGTTTGTCGATGAATGTGCTTGCTGAATTGTTTGAGGCTGAGGATGTTGTTCCAGTTCCTACTGGATGGACTTCGTATGATCAACCATAAACTATGGAACCAAATAGTGAAACACCTATTGTTAAGTCTGTGGATATCAATGCGAAACCCACTTCTTATTCTGGAGCTACTGGTGCGAGTACAAAGGACCAAACTAAAGTTGAAGCTAATTTTCGTTGACGGTGTTAATATTTCTATACCTCGTTAAGTTGTCGAGAAGGTAAGTGTCATTTTGAAAATACTTTATATGGTTATTTCATTGGAAAGATAATGGCTTTTTCGGTCGTTGAGTATTATACTAAGATTAATTAGGTGAAGCATGGTTTGAAACGAATAATGATGAATGTTAAGGGTTTCTTTTTCTTCAAATTTGATACTCATGCTAGTTTAGAGGCTGTTTTAGAAGGGGGTCCTTGGATGATTCGTAACTCCCCGATCATTCTTAAAAAGTGATCCGCAAAAACTAGCTTGCAAAAAGATGAGTTGACTCATATTCCGATATAGGTTAAACTTCACGATGTCCCTATTCAAGAAGATGGTATTAGTTTGATTGCTACATATCTTGGTAAGCCTATTATGCTGGACTTATACACAAGTGCGATGTGTAAAGATTCTTGGGGGGAGGAGTAGTTTTGCTAGGTGTTTAATTGAGATTAACTCAGAAGCTGATCTTAAAGAATATATTACTATTGGTATTCCTGATCTTGATGGTCCAGGATTTACTAAGGAAACTATCCGAGTTGAGTATGAATGGAAGCCCCCTAGATGTCAAACGTGTAACATATTTTGGCATATGGTTGAGTTATGTCCTAAAAAGGTGGTTACTACTCTGTTTGTGAATGATACTAATGATGGTTTCCAACAAGTTATGAACAAAAAGCGTAACAACAATAAGAATTCAGTGGGTAACAAGCTACCTATAACAACCCGTAATTTTCATAAATGTAAATATCCATCTATTAAGTTAGATGCAATGTACAATCTATCCATTATATATGAACTCACCTTTTTCAGGGAAATTTTTCGCTTTATTACATTACTTACTTTGCCAATATCTCAATATGCAATATTTCTTGCATAACTAAAGTTAACGAGCTCACGCAACCTACCTATGGCAATCCTATCATCATAATATGTCAAGTCAATATCATAATATCATTTTTACAAAGTACATTACTCAGATAAGGTACCATTTGCAACGTTATATCAAAACGGGCTTTAAACCGTTATCGTATGCCTCTAAACCCTAACTTCATGAAAGATTAATATCTAAAGTGAATGCACAAGCTACTAAAGCATATGTACAAGCAATATAACATCTCATTTGAAATATAAAATCTCTTCAAGTCAAAGTACAAGTCTCTAAAAGCTCAATGTACAAGTCATTAAGCATGATCTCCAAAATAGCCGTTTTACCTCCGTTTTCATTCTAATTTCTTCACCATCACTTTTGTACAAGCTACTTCACTCAATATACAATGTGTAAACCCTAATTATTTTATTCATAAGCTTTCATACATCTTTTTACACTCAAAACCCTAATTCAAAACCCTAAACCCTAAAACCGAGCTAGTTTCTAAACTATGACCCGTTTCTTCATTTTTATCCATTGTAAACCCAAACCAACACTCAATTAAGTTGTAATAACTTAATTTAAAACATTCTCAATCATATTCCATCATCATTACATCAATTCACTCCAACTATAAGCAAAACAAATCCAAGAAACCCTAATTTGAACTTTGACCCGTTTACTCATTTTCTACCCATTTTAACCCAAACCACCTATCAACTTTTGATTATAATCCTTAATATAAGTCTTAGGATCAGTAACCTATCATTCTTGATCAAATATACACGAATTACAAGCTAGAAAACTCAATCCGAACCCTAATGAGCCCTAAATGTACCCGTATACACCTTTCTTTCATTTTAACCCATTCCAAAGTCCTATATTGCAATCAAGCACCTCCATGACTAAGCTACTTCATCCCTAAGCTGCTTACAAGCACCTCCTTTCATTTTTTTATACAAAAATTAGCCACATGGTTCCTTGTTTCTCCATTCTTAGCCGCGGCATGCAAAGAGATAAACAACTCACCAAAGCTAGTTTCTAGCTTAACCAACACATCCTATAGACCCTCCTCATCATCCTCTAGACCTCCTACATGTCCTAACCAGATCACATAACCTCCCTTGGCCTCCAAGTCTATTTCGTGTATAAATAGGAGCCAAAACCTCTCATTTTTCTTCATCCCCCACTTCCTCCTCTATAACCCTTACATAGAAGCAATCCTTTGCTCTAATAGATCCTAAGAGGTCTTAAGAAGGCTCAAGTTCAGAAAGGAAGCAAAAGAAACCAAGAAACGAAGCCCCGGAGTCGTTATTCTAGGCGTACGAAGCTAAAAGTCCCGATTCCGACCCGTTTCTAAGCTATAAGCTCAAGACCAGGTTCTCTAAGCTTATATTCTGTATTCATACCTTTATAATGTTCATATGATCATGCTAAAATCATAATATAAAGCTTTGAACTCAAAAACCTATGTGTTATACCTTTTTGATCCAAAACCGTACACCCGAAACCCTAATTTCATGTTTTTGCTTAATCTATAAGCTAAGCTTGTAAAATATTGTTATAATCTATCCTAATAAGCTTAACTAACATTAAAATAAGTGCTTTGATAAGTCATGAAAGAATTTGAGCTTAAAACCCATGCGTTTTCATTTGAAAACCCTAATATGACCCGTTTTGCTTTCTAGCTTAACGAATCATTAATTTAAACTTGCGTTGCGTTAAATCTTCATGTTTTAGTTTATTATAACTTATAAATATCTATTGAAATGTTAAAATAAGCTTGCATGGCAATTTGGACATGTTTTGTAAAAATTATCCATGCAAGGGGTATATATCGTAACTTTCAGAAACTTATAACTAAAAGGACTAAAAGTGTCATTTTATCAAAGTTATAACTACAAGGGTCTATTATGTCACTTTTTAAAGTACAAGGTTTACTTGGTATATCTTTTAAACTTGAGGGACCAAAGTCGTAAAAGTGCAAACTCCAAGGGTATATTCTGCCACTTTTCAAACTCAAGGGTCTAAAATGTAACATTTTGAAAAAGTATAAAAACACATTCAAAACATTACAAGACATAACTTTAATTAACGCTTGACGTGCTTAACATTTCCAGATATTGAATAAAATGCTTAAAACTGCTTATGTTATAACTATTATATCATTCATCATCGATGTGCTTTCAAAAATCATGTCCCGGATTCATATCATACCACAATACTAGGGAGCTTCATATTAAGGAGTTTCATCTTGGTATTACGTTCTGACTGAGTTGTTGGGTTTACGATTTAAAGTGCCCTAGCTCCTCAAACGTTTACTGAATGACTTCTGAATTATGATGGCCCGAACGGTGTTATGATAATTTTAACGGTGTTATTGTAATATTTAATATCCAAACAGACATCGATGTAAAATATTACATATTACATATCAAACTAAGACTTGGACATTATTACAGGTGCCCGTGACCAAACCGTTTACTTTCATATCCATATACCTTGCTATCAATGTTCCTATAAACGTTCAGTTGAGTTCATAGCTCGCATTTCAATCTTTATGATAAAACCGCCAAGGGGGATACATGATATAAATCATAAATCAATTATTTTCTGTTTGTTATTTCTAATTTACTATTGCCTAAGTAACTACTTTTCCTTTAAGTCCCCATAATCATAAACCGTTAATTACTCTCCGTTTGTTAGCGCGAATGGTGTGAAATAGATCATTTTTGGGCTGGACTCCCCGTTGGTGTACCCAGTTATGAGTAACCAATTGACACATCATTAGAATTCATGCGGGTATTTTGGAAAAGGTACCCCGTAGGGGCTTATAAACGTATCACCCTATACCTAAAGGACCTTCGGATTTTCATGTGCTACATGGCAATAATAATATGTTTTTTCAATAAGGGTGTATATCAACGTACCCATTATGCACTTGCATTCAAATTATATTACTTAAACTATGGATGTCACTCATCCTTTGTGTTGTCTTTTTAGCATGTTTTTATCTCAGGTACCTATGGGCACGGAGTGGCGATGGACATGAAGATGGAAAAAAAACCGTTATCAATTTAAACTTTATTGTATAGATTTTGGGGGACCTCTCGTTTGTAAACGCTGAAGAAATAATGAATGATAACTTTTTTTTCAAAAACGACTCTTTTGATTCGTTTTCTATGATTATGACTGTTGTACCTTGAAGTAATACCCCAGATTAGCTTCCGCTGCTATATGTAAAAATGGGGGTGTTACACTACCTAAGGGTGTTCCTGTTGTGAAAGGTTTTCAAGTTGGAAAAGATTTTGCTTTTCAACCAAGAGCTCCTAAGGATGGTTTTAATAGTGGTGGTACCTAGTGAAGTAAGCTCTAAGTGAGTTCATCTAAGAATTACTACAAGGACGGTTCCGCTTTTTTTAACTAAAAAGAGTACCTTTACTGATAGGCAGAAAGATAAAGACTTTGTGGATACAGGATAGATGAAGACTTTGGGTGAGGACGAGGAGGGAGAAGTTGAAAACATTTAGGATGAATCCGAGAATTTAAATCTCTAAAATTCAAGGGCAAGCACTCCTTCTTACACGGTTCCTAATGTTTAGTATTGCTTCTTAGAATATAAGGGGTTTGAACTGATCCCCTAAGCAAAAAGAGGTTCGTCAGGCGGTGAATGAGAATAATTTTAGTGTTTGTGCTATTTTAGAATCTCATGTTGATGTGGCTGCCATCTATGATACTTGTAAAAAGGTTTGTAGGAGGTGGAAATAGACTTCTAATAGGAGTATTTGTCCTAAAGGTTCTAGGATCATTCTTGGCTGGAATGATGACCTTGTGGATATCATGACTATGGCTCAAACCAACCAGGTTATGCATGTGCAAGTTAACACTCGGGCTAACAACAAAACTCTTTTTTGTTCTTTTGTATATGGAGATAATTACTCCATGAATCGTCGTGCTTTGTGGAGTAATTTGGTTGGTCATGCGGGTTTGATACGTAATAGACCATGGGTTTTGATGGGTGATTTCAATGCTGCTCTAAATTTGGAGGACCATTCTTCTGGTGGCTATGAACTGAATGTTGCTATGCGTGATTTTAGAGAGTGTGTCCAAGCTATGGAGGTTTCAGATGTTAATTGTATAGGTCTTCATTTTACTTAGAATCAGAAATTGAAGGGATCTAATGGCATTCTTAAGAAGATTGATAGGATTATGGGTAATCTTCAATTCAATGATGATTTTCTGGGGTCCTTTCCTATTTTCCAGCCATATCGTATTTCGGATCATTCTCCTTGTGTTCTCCGCATTCCTACGGTAACTAAATCTAAACCGAAGCCTTTTAAATTTGCTAATTTTCTTGTGTATAAGGAGGGCTTTCGTGAGGTTGTTGAATCTGGTTGGAATGTTAATATTGAGGGTTTTTCTATGTATCGGGTTGTGAAGCGCTTAAAGGGGCTGAAATCTCCATTTTGTAAGTTACTTCATGACCATGGTAATCTTCATGAGCGGGTTAATAGGATTTGTGTTGAGCTTGATGAAGCTTAAAAAGCTATAGATAGGGATCCTTCCTCATTTATCCTTCGTGAAGAGCATGCTCATTATTTACTTGCTTTTAAAGAAGCTCAGCTTGATGAGGAGCGATTTTTGAAACAAAAAGCTAAGGTTGAATGGCTTAAGGCTGGTGATTCTAATACAGCTTATTTCCATAGGATCATGAAGAATAAATGCGCTAAAAACAGGATTGATATGGTTAGTGATTCTTCTAATACTCTTTATGATGGTAATCATGTTACATACGCTTTTGTTAATCACTATGATCAGTTTCTTGAAACCGAAGGTGTTACTAACCATTTGGATGACCATTATCTTTATACTCGTGTTCTTGATACTATAAAGGCTAATTTTATGGTCCGGGGTGTCACTGATATTGAGGTTAAGAATGTCAATTTCTCTATGGGGGATAATAAGGCTCCAGGCCCTGACGGTTTTACTACTGCTTTCTTTAAGAAAGCTTGGGATGTGGTGGGTGGGGATATCACTTGTGCTATAAGGGATTTTTTTCTCTAACGGTAAGCTTCTAAAAGAGCTTAATCATACTATTATTGCTCTTATTCCCAAGGTAACTACCCTCGCGCGTATCAATGATTACCAACCTATTTCATGCTGTAATGTCTTATATAAATGTATTATTAAGTTAATTTCTAATCGTGTTAAAGAGGGTTTGGGTGATATTGTTTGCATTAACCAATCAGCGTTTATCCCTAGACGTAGGATTTCTAATAATATCTTGCTTACGCAAGAGCTTATTGATGATATCAAATAACGTCTATTTTATAGCATCATTTATTCCATGTTATTAACCCATTTTGTATAGTTATTGCAAAGAATTGTTACTTAATCGTTTATATTTGAGAATTGCAGTAATTATGGAGTAATTGGTGATAGTTAGCAAAAGGCGCGAATTTTGGAGCTTAAATGAAGATATTTTGAAGATTACTATTCTAAAGATCAATACGCTGTATCCATCAAGGAAGATACGGCGTATCTGTGCCTGCATTCACCAAAGACCACAAAGGAATAAAGCTCAATACGCCGTATCCAGAAGACCAATACGCCGTATTGGAAATATGGAATGAATATAATATTCTGGAAGATATCAAGCGTGGTCCCTACTCCAATAAATCCCCAATACGCCGTATCGAACTGACTTCCAGACCTTATAAATAGAAAACTCAAAAATGAGTTTTAAGGGTGCTAAATCATATTCTTGATACCTAAACCATAAAAGTTGATTTTCAGAGGAGAAAAAGAGCAGAAGAGGTCGAGCAACGTTATCAATTCCATAGGAGACAACGTGTAATTCTATATACTTTAGTAATTGTTCAGTTTTTGGTATCATTTATTAACTCGGTTAGTTTACCTTGGCTAAATAATTTCTTTTGTATTTATTATGACGTTTGAAGGCTAATACCTTCGGGTATTAGCCATTATTATGAAGATCTGAATGTTTGGTATTTGTTTACCTTGATTTCTTGATTTATCGTTGAATGCTTGTTTATGTTTATCAATTTATACTTGTTTACGCGCTTTTGTATGCGACCTATCATTCAACTGGATCTAGTGATACGGACCAAGTAAATCTAGAGTCTAGGATAGCTCTCCATATAGTAATTTATACATCTAGAAACTAGAAACATAGATACAACAAATATTGTCCTTCTAAGTTTGTGTCTAGAATACGCTTCGGGCTTAACTAGTTAATTGGATATTGCCAATTTTTTATTAAACGTGTTGACTAGCAGGTACCCTCGGAAATTCAACAAATACGTTTATGAAGCAATGGAAAGTTGGACAAGTGATTATTAGTGAAATAAATTACCATTAACGTAAGTGGGATAAAAGTCTTTATAGAGCTACTATGGGTTTTAACAATATCACCATATGCTTTAATCCCAAAGATAGATTATAATTTAGCAAATAAAGGATGCTTTATGCGGATGCATTAATTTGTGACAGAATTAATGCTATCAAGGTCTTAGGATGATCTAACACCAAAGTCCTTAAGAAGATTAATTGCCACCTCGAGAGAAGAAATCATTGCACTTAATAAACAAACCAACTTTCTAATCGGATTAATAATGGTTAATACAGTTTTCTTATATTTGGCTCGATCGCTCTTTTATCTTTTGTTTATTAGCTCGCGTGGGTTAAAGTCCCTTGAATTGATTATAGTCACCAACTAAACCGTGCTAGTCTCTCAGGCTGAAAACCCCCTTTTTCCCGTTAGAATTAGGATTAAGACTGACATAGGTTTAGAATATAATAAAATTAACATAGACTAGATAACCAAGATATTAATTAAATTGATAGATTTAACCTCGCTTCAAGTGTTCGACACCCAAACTTTACCATACGAAAACGTACTACCGATCGGGTAACACTGCCCGTACATAAACGTGCGTTTGTTTTTTTTTGCGTTTAGTCCAAAATATAAATTAAAGACTGAAACAATAAATATGCACCAACACAACGAGACATCAATATTATTGGTGCCACAACCACTGGCCGGGGAGTGAAAAATTAATCTATGATTGTTTATTTGATATTTTAGTTTTTTAACATTTAGATGTAGATCGAACCCTTAGGATTAGTGTAAATCAGCTGGATTAGTGTATTATTCTTGTATATCTCTAGATTTTGGTATATTCATCTTTTCATTGTCACTTATACTAAATTTGTATTTTAAATTGTTTGAGCCGCATAGTTTAATTATTTAGATAAAACACTGTATCTAGTCGATAGCGAATACGGAGCGTATCCCCTTCCTCGGATATGGTGTAATCCAACTCTCATGCCCAATATCAAGCGTATTCATTCAACTGATTAATATGGCGTATCCACTTCCATTGGATACGGGGCGTATTGATTTTCTATATTTCTTCAGAGCAAATCCTACTAATTGTTTATCCCTTGTTACAGGTAGTGCATGACAAGGAGTTCAACAAACGAACTATTCACACCTTATAAAGAACCTGAACGAGAATTTCGATCATCTAGGAGACACTTCAAGTCACTAAGTCTTGACGAATTGAGATCGCCTAATTTCAATTTATTTTCTGACCAAGAATACTCGGAGGAAGAAGAAGCAGAAGCAATGGCGGAAACCATGGAGCAATACATGAGCAAGACCCGAACGGACTATGGATCGGGAGTTGCTAGGCCTAAGATTGAGGAAAAAGATAGTTTTGAACTGAAAGGCCAATTTCTTAAGGAGCTTCGAGAAAACACATTTAGCGGTTCGGATAATAAAGGATGCGAATGAACACATTGAGAAAGTTCTCAAAAACATTGACATAATCCCTATTCTCTAACATCACTGTGTGATCATACCAAATGCCTCCGATATCTTTCCTGTATATCCCTAACTCGGAGCCGGCAAGGACTTGGATAAGAAACGACAACCAACCTGTTTCTGATGCAAAACTTTAGGGATAAGATCTTATGTCTAAGTTTTTTGAACAAAATAGCACACCTATTACCAATCCTTCTGGAAGCAAAATAGAGTAAATCAATAAACTTTCAGCAAATGAACCAGAACGACCCCTTTACATCAAAGCATAGGAGCGCTTAAAAGAACTCTTGAAGAAGTATCCTCACACCATTTGACTACGAAGGCAGAGGTAAATTTTGTTCTCAGCATATGGGTTGGTACTCAGTTCCAATACGACATATTTTCTTTACATCCACGAGGTGCCGATTCCACACTAAGACAGCGCCAATGCTAAAAACGGGCACCATCCCAAGAAATTGTTGCAGAATACTCCTCAAAAGAAGGCACAATGTAAACATCTAGAGTGAAAAAGTACTGAGACTGTCTGATGGACTAGGCTGCTAATACAAGCACAACTAAACAAACTAGGCAAGAGAGATCAAGAAGGTTGAATGAACACACAGTTTTACGATGCTCAAAGTAGGATGTGGACCAATGCAAAGGATCCCCCATTACACCAAAGATTGCCCACATAACAGAGCACGAACCGGCAACCCTAGAAGAAGCCTTACTACATCGAATTTGGTGCGACCTTTCAAGGTGGGGGATATAAATCAACAGCTCTAGGATTATTACAAAGGAACAAGGCAAATCCGTTCATACCAAGTACATAAGGAAATTAATGGAAGATACACCTGAGGCAAATTTATGTGTGAGAATCAGCCAAAAAGACCACGAGGAAGAACTCCAACTTTACATCAAAGAAACCATCATAGCTATCACAAATGTGCCACTAGGAGGAACCAAGGAGCAATCAATTAAAACATACAAGAGATACAAAATCAAGCAAATGAGCAGTAACAATAAGCAAAGACTAATTTGGAAGCCAAACTAGCTTGACTAAAATGAACCCGAGAGTCAAGTCAACAATCACGACTACTATTCAAGCTGATTCACACTTTGAACCCCTATAGGATTATCCAATACTCACTGAGCTTCCCACTAGACGAGAACAGTTACACTACTGTACAAGATCAATTACAAACAATGAAACTCCAATTTCCAAGTCTTATTGGATATATCACTTACTATATAGAAGAAGAAAGTAGAACACTATGGAGAAACAAAAATTTGCAGAAGTCTTATGCAGTTCACCTATCAATGTACACCAATACTTACCCCGAATCTAGGGAGAAAGACCTAGGGAGAGTTTCACTTCTAATACCTTGCTAAATTAATAATTTTGTTTTGACAATTGCCCTTTGTTGACTTATGTGAGCTAGCGAGTATTGTGTAATGCCCTATATTCCTATTGACCATACATAATCTTAAGATTAGGCGACATTAAGCTCACACTAGGTTGACAGTCGGAATTTTTAGCCAGACATGTACTGTGGAAATATATCCAAAAAGAAACTTGAAAAAATGTGACCTAGTAGGAATTTGGTAAATTTATTTTCCTAGTAGACTTTATAATTCTTGGATCTAAGCCCCACTAGATAACAAAGTGCCCTTGATCCTCGGAAGACCATTTTTGTCTATCGCCCACGCTAAGATTGAGTTTACAAAAGAAAGAGATTTACATTAAGGGTCAGGGAAAAAAGATTTGATTTTTAAAAGTGTTAAAACCTGCTAGTATTTTTAATTTAAGAAGGAGTCTACTGCCTAAGGTTAAGAGAAATAATGGAACTTGATTAGAAGCTGGCTTTGGGAGAGACCTGGTGTTAAATAGATCAGAATACATTTCTTGGAAGAAATACATTGGAAGATTAAATTGAACTAAATGATCTAAATGAACCATTCGTGCTTAAGAGAAATCAAGGAGATGATTTGATGCCCACCATTAAGGAAGGTGAGGTGATTGAGGAATTTAGAACTAGGGATGAAGATCTTGATATTGGAATTGATGATTACCCTAGTTATTGTGACGATGATAAGAAGATCCATATATATTATGCCCACAACTTAAAGTTTTCATGCATGATAAGATCTGAATTTACACACGTCAACTTCTTCCCGTTATTGTACGTCAATGTGATGTCAAGAAAATTTCATAATTTAATAATGAAAAATAAGATGATGTACAAAGGGGATAATGTCATAGGAGCCTTAATGAATGTGCCTATCTTTGTTAGAACTTTTTCTGTTATGACTGATTTTACAGTTTTAGAGGATATGGATGCTTATCGTAATAAAGGAATGGGCGATGTTATTGTTGGCAAACCGTTCTTAAGAGAAGTTGGAATTAAAGCAAAATAGTTTGAAGGAATAATTACCTTTTACAAAGGTGATGATGAAGTAACTTACCAAATGGTGCGATCACATCCGAGGTTTAAAAACTACACTAATAAGCAATACAACAAGATCCCATCATTACTGAAGGTAAGTAAAAAAGATGAGAAGATGAGAAGAATGGGATCTCGCATGTATACCAAAAGCTTAAGGGGTTCTACAAAGGAGTTTTGAATCTAGGACCCGACTACATTCGAAATGAAATGATGAAATAATGGCTCACACGCGGGCACATTAGCGTGCATGTGATTGAATAAAGGGGAAGCTGAAGAAAAGTCTAACTTAAAGACTTCGTTGTAAACAAAAGTGCTTCCCGGGAGACAACCTGGAATGTTATTTAATTTTATCGAGTCTGTCTTCCCAGACATCAATACGGCGTATCCGCTCCATAGGATACGGCGTATTGATTGTCTGGATGTTATCAGTCTTTATTTTATTGCACTTTAAAAACATTATTGTTAGATTTTGAATACGGCGTATTCACTAAACTGATACGCCGTATCGTAAACCCCATAAAACTGACCTCGTAGATAAATTTATTAAGTTTAGTTTAAATTAACCGTAGAAACCAAAATGGATAAAATAGGAATGCAACAGATTTTCCTATATTTTATACAGGACCTCGTGAAAGAAATATCGATGAAGTTGGTGGAATGCATATTTTCTAGAATTCTGTGTGTGTGCTGCTAGGATTCAGATGCTTTTCTAGCACACAATCTTGCTCATAAATGAAACTTGGAGAATCTATCGAGCAAATATCAGGGGAGTTTCTCATTCTAATTCTTTTTAAATTCCCGTATTTAATGTTTTATATATACAACGAGGATGTTGTATAATTCAAGTGGGAGGATGGAATTAGAATGTTTACTTGAAATTTCAAGCATACTACTGCTTAAAAAAATGCTGCTCAGTTAATGCTGCTGGTGTATAAGTTACTACTGCTCAAAGATTAAGACTGCTGAAAGAGTTTCTACTGTCAGAGAATGGATAAAGATAGAAGAAAGGATAAAGATTATTTGGAGATCAAGATTACTTACGTGATAAGTATTTCGTATTTATTGAATAGATCATAGAGAATATTCTAAGTCTTAGGAATATATTGTAAATCGACTAGGAGGATGGAATTAGAATGTTTACTTGTCCTATTTTTCACACTAAAATACTTAAATTATGCTCAAATTTAAAAAATTTCAAGCATACTTTTGTGAAATTACATGTTACATAACCCGCACACAATAACCCTTGTTAGATATTGTGAGGATTTAACCTTTCCATTTCCAAATGTTTAGCCAAATTCCATAAAAATATGAGTGTGCCGGTGATGTTGTAGACTTTAGAACTTGGCTTGGTATATCTATTCGAGACCTCAGTGATGAGTACTATGGATTTAGATGGAGTAACTTGTTTAAATTGGTAAATTTTAGGATTACACCCAAATCGCCTATCCATGTTGCTTATTAACTAACTACACCGGTTAGTTAACCTCCTATTTAAACCTTTTTCCACTCTCATCTTTAGAGTGAAGATCCACTAGAACAACCCGTAGAGCCAATCCTTTAGGAATTACACCAACTATTTGTTTTGTTACACCCTTACACCTTAACCTACCCTGTTAGATTAAGTTTAATTTACAGTTGCTAGTTGCTTAAAGTGTAAAGTTTGTATTTCCCGAGTCTTGTGTACAGTTTTCATCTTTGTCGGTTGGAAATTTACACATTACAAATGAGAATGTATATTAGTAGTCAAAACTCATGTGATTTAACTACCATCACAATTAATGGTGAGTCCGAAGAACGAAGGAACTATCGAAGAAGTTATCTAGAGTTATGCTTGAAAGTATGCTTGAAATTTTTAGTAACTTATACACAAAATTTTTAGTAACTAACTAGTAACTTATACACAAAAGTTACTAGATAAGTTGAACGAAGCTACAAGAAAAGACCATTTCCCTTTACCGTTCATGGATCAAATGCTTGAGAGACTCGCAGTAAATGAGTACTATTGTTTCCTCGACGGTTTTCTCGGTTATTTCAATACCAATTATAGATCCAAGAATGACCAATAAAAACCTAACATTCACCTCACCCATACAGAACGTTGCTTACTTGTATTACGAGATAGTCAATGCATACTCTCTATCCTGTTACAAGTCCTTGTCGGTCTACACTGAACTCGTTATCATACAATTTGTTTACAAACGGTCATTCCCGCCTTTCTCATGGTACACAATGTACTGTACTGAGGGTCACACCCAAGGACTATCCAGATGGGTAGATCCATCCAGCCGACAAGAAGTTTTCAACCTCTTTTTAATGACATCATTGATCTTTGATAGAAAACCCTTCTCTGTATGTTGGACCAGCGGTTCAAGTCATCTTCCATTAGAATTTTATGAGATCAAAATTCCGGTTTATACCCTTAATGTCAGAGAGTTTCCAAGCAATGCTGCTTTCAGGATTTAGAACCTTTTATGAGAGCGTCCTTTTATCATCGCTCAAATCTTTGGCAATTATAAACAGAAATTACTTGTTGTTATCTGCTAAAAATGCGTATTCGAGATGAGTGAGTAAGATCCTTAAGTTCAACTCAATAGGTTTCATTTATTGAAGAATTCGGCAGATTTACAAACTTATATTAAGCACTCTTCTGATTTTCTGTAAATAATTTCTTGATATAGAGTTACAGAGAAGGATCACTTATTGAAAGCAGATTCGAGAAGGAAATGTCCCCCCTCTGGGTCATAATAAGCTTCATCAACTTCCGGTGAAGTTTGGGAATCATCGGCTATCAGCAGAAAAGTATACAGCTTCCTCCAAGAGTAGAAAATCACTAACACCCAAAAGGAGTGAGAGTCGGAGAAGAAATAGAAACAATCGATCATATCCGGAGAAGGTATTGCCAGATGCACCTGAGTCGGACAAATCTAAAACTTCTTGTGATGTATTCTTCACACGTAACATCAATAAGATCAACTTTCTTACAACGATTCAGATTGTTGTAGGAATAGAAGGAAGTATCAACCACATTTAAGGTTAAAGATTGATCAACATTTAAAGCGTATCTCTCCTTCGTACAACATCAAATAAAGCATGAGCTGTCCTAAAGAAAGGTCTCCCAGTATCAACGGGTAACTCGATGATCGGACTATGAAATCAAGAACAACAAAGTAGAACAGAAAAGAAAACTATCCTACCTTGACAAAAACAATTCTCGCTACACCGGTTGGTTTGGAAATTGTTTCGTTAGTCGCTATTCTAACACCAATTTTAGTATCATTTAGCCCGGAGACCAAGCTTTTTCCAAATGGAAAAGGCATGAGATTTATGCTAGCACCAAAATCAGCTAGGGGCTAAGCAATTATCAAACTCTGAAAAATCACATGGAATAAGAAATCGACCGGGGTCACCTAGCTTTTCCGGAAGCTTTTTGAGGACAACCGCACTACAATTTTCATTCAAAGGTGTCTTGGTTAACTCGATTAACTTGTCTTTGTTATTAAGCATCTTTTTGAACATCGGAGCAAACTTTGGCATATGAATGAGAGCATCCGCGAAACTTAGCTCAAAGTGAAGATTACGGAAAATTTCCATAAACTTTGAAGATAGGATATTATCCTTTTCATGAATTTTCTATTTTGCAAGTCTTGAAGGGTAAGGCAAACTAGTCTTGGTCTTTTGAGCAAAAGAAGGCTCTTTGATTGGTTCTTTGTCTTTGTTTTGATCTTGGACCAAAGGAGGTTGGATATCTTCGGTGCTAGGTAGCTCCGTATCCTTTGTCACCTCGGGTTCCTTTTCCACCACCGGCGGTGAAATTGGAGGTCCGTCATATGAGGCACCACTTCGTGTGGTAATTGCCTTGGCTTCGTTCCTAGGGTTTGGAATGGTATTGCTTGGTAACGAACTTGAACTTGAAGCTTGGTTGGTGTGATAGTTTTGCATGAAACTGAGCATCATCTTTTGAAAATCATCTTGCTTCTTTTGAGAATCATTGTAAACTCTTTGAAAATTATCCAACTTCATTTGCAAGTTATTCATGTTCGCATCATTAGCCTTAGCATAACTTTCAAAATCCGTTTTAGAAACACCTTGAATTTGTGAAACGGGAGGTAAAGCTTGATTAACCAAAGGTTGATTTGTTGGTTGTTGGTATGGTGGGGTTTGATAAACGGCTCCTTGATTGTTTTGGCGGTTTTGGTTGAAATTACCTCCACGGTTTTGATTCGAATTAAAATTGTTTCCTTGATATCGGTTTTGGTTTCCTTGGTTGTTTTGAACATTTGGTTGATTGAAACCCGGTGGTCTTATTTGGTTTGCCAAATTAGGAGGATTCCTTTGAACAAAATTGCCAACGACGGCGGTTTATTGGAATTGATGAATGTTATCATGAAAAACGAGAAAATTGTTCCTTGTTAACGGACAATTGTTAAAATTATGGTTTGAACCACATGTGACACAAACTTCCTCGACTGCTTTGACGGTAGCAGGAGTCGTAGCATTCTTTTCACTAATTACTTTCTCTAAACGGCTCATTCGAATATTCATTTTGTCTTCAAGTAAGGCGGCCATTTGTTGAATTTCAAAAGAATTATTGGAAGGTGAAGAAGTAGAAGAAGGAGCATTCGTACTCGTTCTTGAATCATTTGGACGACTTCTTGAGTAACGCACTTTGGATTTACTTTCGATTATGGCTAAACCTTCTCGAGGCATATTATCTAGAAAATTGCCACCCGCGACAGAATCTAAGGCATCTTGATCATTGGTATTCAAGGAATTGTAAAACGTATCAAGTTGGTGTAATTCCGAGAAACCATGATGAGGACATTGACGAAGAAGTCCTTTAAAACGTTCCCATGCTTCGTTGAAGGTTTCGTTCGGTTTTTGGTAAAAAGTGGTGATTTCGTTTCGAAGGTAAGTTGTTTTCGAAGGTGGAAAAAATTGGTTTGTGAACTTTGAAACAAGGTCATCCCATGTGAGAATTGATCTAGGAGGTTCCTTATCTAGCCAATCTCGGGCTTCACCGTCTAGAGAGAAAGGAAAGAAGGATCAAAGTAGGATTAACCTTCATTTGCCACAAACTTAAATAGTCATTTAGACTTTAATCCATGATTGTCAACAATGGATTGTGATAACTAAATCACATAGATGTAAACAAGCTAAGTGCTTTGCATCTCAAGTAAAGCATATCCTGTAAAGAGAAAGAATGCATTTACACAAAGTAACATTTGACTTAGTTTGACCAATAACAAAGTAAAACCTGTTACGTGATTAGAATCAACGTAAATCCAGATTAAGGTCAAATGATTACTTTCGTTAGATAACATGTTGCAAGTATATTCATACTATGTTTAGAAAGAGGTTTCGGCCTTGGCTAGAGGCGTTTGATAAAAGAAATAACTTGGTGTTTTGTTGAAAACAAAGGATTTGTTTTTGCTCTTCTCTAAGCCTAAACCTCATTTGGAGTGTTCCTAAACGCTCAAGTATCATGTACGTGCCTGTATTGAAGTTCCACATATGATGGGTAAGAGGAAAGCCGACAATACAAAATCCGTATAAATGGGACAACCCCTAGCGCGCTACCTTACGCGCTGGCGCGCTAGCGAAAATAATGTTTCCATTAACCCGGATTTTGGCTCTTGTTTGTTATTTTAAGTGTTGCGGACGTTTATTTGTCATCATTAAAATATAAATGAAACCCTAGTTAAAGTTGCACCAACACACCTAATGTTGCCTCACTCATAAATCCATGCCACACCTTGCCTGGTAACTTATCCCTTACGCATGAGCACTCATGTAGGGGACTGATTTCACCCAACCATCACTAACGGTTAAGGATGTACCATCGGACACCTGAACAATGGGGTGCACAACCAACACTAAGTTGTACGAGCCAATAAGAGTGGTCACACTTGTCCTCCTTATCTCTCTCGAAATGATCAATGTTGAGGCCTCCCCCAACCATTATCACATTAAGACCCTAAAGGGTTTATCTCTATACCCTAATGCTTCCCTATACATAGAAAGCATTCACAACTTCCTTAACTTCCCCGAGTAAGTTCATTCACTTGGCATGAAACCGTTACACGCAATAACTCCCACACGTTACAAAAAATTTAAGTGTTACTCGAGCCATGATCCTTATCATAACCATCAGGTTCTTGCCTCAACTCGAGAACCAAGCAACACAACCAGTCTCAAAATCAAATTTAATACTTTTAAACATACCATAAGTAGTACGTAAACACTGCTATTGAACATTCTGATAACATAATTTGGTATGAACAATGTGTTATTAGTTTCTGATCATTATTGAATAGCACTACATTGATAATTAATATCATTTATTAATATATTTTATTTATATTAATGTTTTGTTCAAAGCCCAAATAACAAGAAACACTTTGTACACGATCCTTTGTTGGGGGGGAGAGTGTGAGAACATATTTTAGAAAAAGCCCATCCCAAAACTCGATGTTCATGTATATGAGAAAATAAAACTATCAAAAATCAAAACTAAAACCCCGTGCATACACATGAATAAAGAACCTAATTTGAAATCAAAATGGACTCGAGTCGCAGATGTTCAACCACACATTCAATTCAAAATACGAATCAAATCCTCATAACAAAGAACAAACAACATCTACATGTGAATTTAAAATCAAAACTGTAAATTAACATTTTTCTACTCCAACAATTTACTTGGTAATTTTGTCTCTAACAAATACAAAAAATAAAGACTCTCAAGTGGAGAAAGGGTTTAACAAACAAAGACATAAGCACTTTCACAACATCTTCTTACCGCCTTTCTTTCAGATCTCTTTCTCTCTCTATCCACACGAACTACTACTAGTCATATGTCCCCATTTTATACACTTTTTTAAAAAAACCCAAAAAAAAAAAAATGTTTTTTCTTAACCTTAATAAAAACCCACTTCGTGTTTTTCCTTAAAGATTCATCATTTGTAAGATATGGGTTGTTGTAGTTCATGTTTTTCAAAGCAACACACATCACAAAAAGAAGATATTAATAGTAGTAATTAATAATAATGTGGACAGGGAGGAGCTGGGTTTAGCTCCGGAATAAACGAGGTGTTGCCGGTATTTTCTGAATAATGTCGTTGAGGTGGATTGTTAAAATTATCAACAAATGGTTTTAGTCCAATTTGTTTTGTTTCTGAAAGTGGTGAAAAAGCTCCTAATGTTGTTTATAAAGGCAGGCTTCAGAACAGGAGATGGATTGCTGTTAAAAAGTTTTCTAAAATGGCTTGGCCTGATCCCAAGCAGTTTGCGGTATTTTCGCTTTCCTTTTTGGTTTCAAATGCATTTATGGTTTTTACTGTTTATGCAGACTTGCATGTGTTGTGTTTAAGGTAGGTTTGGAAATTTGGGTGGTTTTTGGTTTTGTGAATTTACGGTTTTAGGGTTTAAGAGTAATGTGTATTGTTAAAGTCAGGGGTGTTTAAAACGGGTAAACGGATGTGGTTTTCCCTGTTGAGGTTACCCGGGGAGGGCGAGCCTTTTTGACTCAGATGTACTAGCCTCACCGGGTTAATCTAGGGACCGTTTCAGACTCTTCCCTGGCCACCTCAAATGTACACACCTAGCGAGGTTTGAACCCTTCACCTCTTGTTTGAAAGCCAAGGACCTTACCACTAGTGTTGGTGGTTAAAGTTAGGGAGTTTAACTCACACCATGGGTGGCCAGTGTGTCAAGATGGCTTGTGACTATCCTTTAAAAATGTGTTATGAGGTCCCAGTTCTAAGGGTGCAAATCAACCCTGAAGTTGCCATCGCCCACCACAACAAAGTGGGAGTAGCATTACCTGTTTTGAGTTCTGTGTGTTCGGTGGGATTCAAACCTCGTTGAATAGGTCTGGATGCCAATAAGGTCCGGAAACCAGTGGTTACCCCCCCCCCCCCCCCCCCTCGCCCCCTGGTCCCCCCCCCCCCCCCGCCCCCCCAAAAAAAAAAATGTTAGGTGGTTTTGGGGATTGCTTATTTTAGTTTTCTTTATCTGCTTATTCAACATTGCCCTCATAATGTTGTTAGGTTTATATGTAACAACTGCATAACGCTCCACACTTGACATATTGAATGATGAAAATCTCCTGACGGGGTTATACTATGATGAGATGTGGTATAATTTTTGTGTAGCTACTACCTCTATATATTAGAAAGTTCGTTTGATGTGTATATCACTGCTTTTTGTTATTTTTGGTAACCATGTTTCCGACTAATCCACGGGGCTAAGCGTGGTGGTTTGGTAGTTTGACAATTATTTTTTATGTGATAATTGGTGAATTTCGTTTGTTAACTACTAAAATGATAATTATTTTTTCTTTCTGCAAGGATGAAGCATGGGGAGTTGGAAAATTGAGGCATAAAAGGGTTGCCAATCTAATTGGATATTGCTGTGATGGGGATGAAAGGCTGCTTGTTGCAGAGTATATGCCTAATGATACTCTCGCTAAACATTTATTCCACTGTATGTCTCCATAACGATAGTATTCTATTTTATTCTGATATGTCTTTTGAGCTATCAGTCTATAATGTTCTCGTTTCTACGAGGGCCCCAACAGATAGATAATTTATGAGTATTTTTATGATTATTGAGACAACCTAAGTTTCACTTTGTCTACTAAATAGAAAGTTTTACAAAGCCAACAATTTGATAACACTGGAGGAGTCAATTTTGACCCGTTTACTTATGAAATAGATCAATTTTGGTTTTGTTGTATCTCAAACAGGTCAAATAAAAACTTTAGCTAAAAGGGGATCAGGCTGAGTGGATCGGGTCACTCAAAGTCAAATTTGAATGCATACAACCTAATAAGTTATTTTTATAATTAAGCATTCATAATACTAAATAAATAATAAAAAGGACGGAACTCAAATCTGTTTTATGAGTTTTCATAGGGAAAATCAACAAATCGATTGGCAATCGTTTACGAGTAGCTTTATGTATTGCTGAAGCATTGGATTACTGCAGTACCGAAGGTCGTCCATTGTATCATGATTTAAACGCGTACAGAGTTCTCTTTGATGAGGTGCTGTTATTTTTCTTATTTCTATTGCATTAGTGAAATGTAGTGTCTGCTTATCTTGCATGAATAATTCTTTTTGGAATTAAAATGATAACTTGATTGGATAAATATGGCAGAACGGCGATCCACGACTATCATGTTTCGGGTTGATGAAAAATAGCAGGGATGGAAAAAGTTATAGCACAAACCTTGCATACACTCCTCCCGAATATCTTAGAAATGGTATAATCCTGTTGAACTATGATTTATTTGGTCATAAGCGAAGCTGCACTTTTAAATTTGTTGATAGAAATGTGTTTTATCTAGGATTTCTTTTTATAGTCAAGCGTCTCTGTTAAATCATTAAGATGCATTTGAATTTACCGCCGACTGCAATACAGTTCTGGTTTATTAATTATTCACTAATTAGCTAAATCTACTAGGCCATATCTACGCCTGAAGAATGTCACACACACGTGGTCAAGTCCCTGTGCGTTGGAGGCTGGTTGGCTAACATTTTAAAACAAGATTCAAGTCCTGGGTTGCGTTTGTTGGCCCTTGTATACCCATTTGTTGTAAAGCGGACTGTTTACTTTAGATAAATGTGACATACCAAATATAGTCCCAGTATTGAATAGCATAATATTTCAAATGCACATCAAAATATTCCTGAAATAGATGATTATGCTTTTTTATTTTAGACCAATATAGCAATGCTCACTGTTTTCCGTATAACAACTGACGATTATTCACATTTGAGCAACTTATACAGTTACATCCTTGTGACCCACATGAATAAGCATTTGTGTTGACCGGTCTGTCTTAAATGGCTTAGGTTATTCACTCTATGTCAGATTTCATAAGATTTGATGAGCTTCCCTGAATAGGATTACCTACTGTTGTTGCCTGATATATGGTCTATTCTGTATTTCTATTATAGGGAGAGTTACACCAGAAAGTGTTAGTTTCAGCTTCGGGACTGTTCTTTTGGATCTTCTCAGCGGAAAACAGAATACCCCGAGTCAATGTAAGAAGCCCTGAAACTTATATTTATTGGTATTTGTTAATCAACTTTGATTGTTTAAAATTTTGACATTTTATGGTTTATATATTGTCCTGTCTACTTCCTGCAGGCACTTGAAATGATCCGAGGAAAAAACATTAATCTATTGATGGACTCT
Source organism: Tanacetum coccineum (assembly GCA_026074375.1). Lineage (NCBI taxonomy): Eukaryota > Viridiplantae > Streptophyta > Magnoliopsida > Asterales > Asteraceae > Tanacetum > Tanacetum coccineum. The sequence goes on from BQNB010030516.1 coordinate 31,444, forward strand.
CATTTAGAGGGTAATTTTTCAACAGAAGAAGCAACTGTTGTTTTTGATCTAGCTTCACGATGCTTGCAGTATGAACCAAAGGGAACGACCAAATACCAAAGATCTCGTCTCAACACTTGCTCCATTGCAGAACAAACCAGATGTCAGTCCCTACGTTCCTTATTACATTTTACTAATTGCATGCATATCTAAATCCTTAAATTCTGATTAAATGCTGTGAGTGCATGTACATTTGCTTATTTATGCGTCGATTGGGGATTTGGGGTATATTGTATATCCAATGGGTCGTACACTCGTACATAAATATTAAACATGCACGATGAAACGGGTCAAGATTCACTCAAGTTTTTTTTAGGCTTGGAGCCTCCTAATTGATTTTTTAATAACAAAGTTAGATTAAGATCTTAATATTAAGCTCTTTATTTTCATTTTACTAGAGAGAACCTGTGTTACAAGTATGTCCGTTTGGGTCATTGTATGAAATACACAAATATTACCATATCTCGTTGTTACACCTTTAAACAGTTAAACACGTCCAAAATCCAACTGCAGTCTCGTATTGTCCGTTTTATTGCCCTTGTCATATAAATCTAAAAAACGTCACTTTAAGCATTTCTAAATGTCTAATACGTTAATCAAACTAAAATAGAACTCAAAATCTGTTAGTTTGCCCGTTGCTTTGTCCGTCTCACACACCCCTGTTGCCACATCTCTTGCGGTTGCAGTGGGATTTTTGTTTTCTTATAAGCATGATAAAAAACTTAAAAAAATATATTTATTTTCCGTCCTTATCAGATGTGCTTTGGGGAATACACGAAAAATGAAGAAGCACCAGCGACACCCGCCACACCCTATTCTCAAATGGGTGATAGCATGACTCAAGGATGGATCTTCTTGACAAGCCATCCACCAGATATTAGTTTTGACACATTATAGTAAGACATGAGAGGCACCAACGAGGTACATGAATAAATAAATCATCCAAGTTGAAAATGTGTCTATTAACCTGCAAAATTCAAGATTTCACGCTTTTTAACCATTGCTTGTCATTAATAAACGTTTACATTATAACCTCTTTTCAAGAATGGACTAGACCCAACAATTATTGATATGTTGTAGGCAAGAGAAGCGAGGGTATTTAGCTTTCCGAGATAAAATTTTAGAACCGCCAGTTGATTGTTATTTCACAGGTATTTTCTGATGAAGCACATTACCAACGCTTGTATGTCTATCAAAATGTGCAAATTTTATTGCGATTTGAGTCCACATTTAAATAATCTCTTATTAAAGCCACTAAATACTATTTAAATTCTATTTGTTAAATAGTTTTTATCTTGATTGTAAAAAAGATGCTTAAAACAATTATTGAGGAACCTCCCTCGAGTCTCAGTTTTTCACTGTTAGCAAAGATTAAGAATATGCAAAGTCGTAAAGTTCAGGATGTTAAGTTTGACTTTGCCTTTAAATAATCATAAAAGTATGGTAGAAGCTATTTGTAGTGTGAAATCTATGACTTATAAGTTGCTTGTCGGCCGTCACATTACTGTTACTAGGGTTGACCCATAAAGTCTGCGAGTACTTGTATAAAGCACTTGTCATTCCCGGATTTCTGAATGGTGCTTTCAGGTTGACTATACTTTATGCGCATTAAAAAAACCAGTGTTATACTATTGTTCCAACTATTAGCAAAGATTAAGATAATGCAGTGTCATAAAGTTCAGGATGTTGAATACTTAATGCAGAATTAACACAAGCCGTTATGACTATAAGGCATTGAAAAACTGAAAAATGGTAGTATGACCTTAGGTAGAACTTAGAAAGCTAAATTAATCTAATTTCAGTGTGAAATCTATGACTTATAAGGATCTGCTCGGTCACACAAAACCAATCATATCCACATTTATGTTATTAGGGTTGACCCGCAAGTATTGATTTGCTTTTTGGATTTGACACGTTGTCCTTGTCAACCAATTTCTTGTATTTTGTCTTTTTGTGCGTGGTATATATTTTAAATAAATCTGTTTTATTGAAAAGTATATAGTAAATTTATTATTTTATTTGCTATTGATTTATATATGTGGTTGACCCATAAAGTCGGACAATAAATAAAAAGTATATAATCCCTAAATTCTGATTATTGTTTTTTCAAGGCGGCTTTTATTTTTTTAAATTTGACCACCATTTTCTTATTTCAATGATCTCGATCATGTGACTTTTAAAGTCTCTGCAAATAATTAAAATTTTATTCGCTAAGTTTTCCTTGTTGAAAAAAGATTTAATATACTATGTTATCATGTTATACCTTTTCAGATAATTTTTTTTGTCTATACTTGATTAAATGGTCTTGTCTTTGTCATTGTTAGATAATAACTCGGGGGATGTTTGGATTCGTGTTTTAAAAGTGATTACGTGATATTTAAAAAATAGTGTTTGGCATAATCTGAAAGATGAGACACATGGAAATGGAAATTGGGGAACAAGATTCCACAAGTATTAGCAAAAACGTAATCTTTAATAAACTCATACATACTATTTTTAAAACCGTGATATCTAAAAATGATTTTTTGACCTCAACTGATTGATAACTAGAAATCTCAGAATCTGCTAAAGCCGGAATATTGCTTATTTATTGCAATTATCAATCCGAATGTAAATCCAAGCCCCCCTGAGTTATGTGATGCTGATAGTGGTGGTGTGAATAAACCATTAGCTTTACTTGTACAAATATAAATTCTTTTTTGCGGCAACGTGCAAGTTCTTATATGTGTCAACCATTATCTCGCCAACCGTAGTAAAATGCAAAGGCGGCAGTCTATTCCGAACCTTCATGTGTGATCAACTGATTCAGCCCACAGAGATGAATGCAAGCCCAATGTGTCCTAACCCCATTACTGGTCAACCGCATATTACATGCAAGCTGATGCCCTTGCCAATCTAGACTATGCACAAAGATGCAGTCTACATGTTGAATGAATCTGCTACTCTTGAAGACAAAACACCGCCAAAAATATTGTATTGTAAACTTGAAAGCAAATCCCCGATTGTTGTTGTCAAATGTGGTGTGTAAATAAACCATCGTCTTTTTATTTATTTATTTTAAGTTTTCTGTTATCCGTAGTGAAAGAATCAACATGTAACAACCATTAATCCAAGCCCAACTTTTGTTTACAATGGAAGTTTTAGCCTTTTAGGCAATGTAGAGTGTTTAGCTTTGTCTTAATGAAAAGGCTCATGAATTCCAACTCTTAAGCAAACTGTTTTGGAATTAGAAGCCGGAAAATTTGCAATTAAAAAGTAGATATGTGTTGTGCTTTGCTCGACTTGAACCAGAGATCACATATGGCACTAAGATGGCACAAGTTTCATGTCGTATAAGCTTAGTAGTGCATTATCTTTCCGGAACAAAAACCGCCTTCTTGGTACCAAGAACCGACACACATACTGTGATGTCTTAAACTTAAACCCCTTGTTTTCTGATATACTCGATATTAAAGGGCGACCCATGTAGTTGACCACGTATGTAGTGAACTTATCATCAAAGTCCGTGGCACCGTCTTGATACCGAAGAAGGGGGTTTGGTAGCGGTGGTGGTGGTGGTGGTGGGGAGGATTATGAGATTAAATAGGGGTGTATAGGATGCGTTAATATTAATAACCTTTTTATTATTTAACGGCGTAGTTATTTGACCAAACAACGAGCAAAAATGACAACGTTGAACATGTATGCAATAATTTTAATGAGTACTAAACGTGAAATCTGCTTATACCACACAAACGTGCAGTTTACTCTAATGGGAATGACATGATCAAGCTACCTATGTTAACACTTCCAAAGTCTTAAGCGATTTGGTACGAGATTCCCCGCGAATCTAAATTTTGAAAATTTTTAATTTTTTGTTGTTGTATATCTGGGTTTTCGACCTCGAAATTTGCGAGCCGACTAATCTCATGGTCGACTACCCTTTCGGATAGCCCGGATTCGACCGCAGGTGGAACCTCCGTGTGTCCAGAAGAGGGATTAATCTTGAAGATTTATTAATTTTGAATTGAAATACCTTCACATGTATATCGAACAGAAATTTAAAATATATTATAAATACTGTCATTATGTTTTATTATTCAAATTTATTAAATATGACCCTGATAGAGGTGTAAAAAAAAACCCCGACCCTACCTTAACCCGAAATTTAAATATTGTCGGTTGTTAGGGGTATAAATTTTTCTAGCCTCGACCAAGAACCCCGACTATACTACTAGTGACATGGAATTTTCCATTGATTTAATAAAAAACTATAAAACAAGAAAAATACAAAAAGATAAAGAATTAAAAAATAATATTTAAATCTAAATTTGTCCTTTATAAAAAAAATGTTTTCGAGTAAATTAAAGTTTATCACTTTTTAAAAGAGTTATTACTTTTTAGAGGAATTATAATTCTTACTCATTTTTTGCAATTTATGAAATTTTAAACTCTTTCATTTCAGATACTAAACACAATATTTAAAGAAATTTAATTTGCAAATGCTATGGAATCTTTCCAATATACCCCATTCAAATGCACCCACGTAAAAAAAATGATAAATTTAACAAATTGATGGTTATAAGGCAAGATTTTTAAGATCGGGGTCTTAAATATGACCGTTTTAATGCTTTACAAGATCGATGATACGAAAATTCGGAATGTGGAGATTTTAAAGATCCTAACAGATAAGTTACTATTTCTAAATAAGTTATGCGTAATGTTAAACAAATAACAAATGATTCTCATAACCACAAATAACGAGAATATTATCTTTAATAGAAATGTTTGTCAAAAATTATAAAATGAAAAGTTTTAAGAATAATGTACATATTGTATTTTTTAATACACAAAACACATCCATCAAAGTTATATGTTTTTTAGATTATGGTCTGAGAAAAGTAAAGATCATATCATAATAAGATCCTTAAGATCCTATGGTTAAGATCGGGATCCTATAAGATCTTAAGCTTGCAAAGAACTATGTAAGATCTGAATCGTTTTTGCGTTGCAATATCGTAGAATCGTAAGATCCCAAGATCAAGATCGAGATCTTAACAACCATACTTATAACCAAATGACAAAAGAGCTTGTGACTATGAGTATAAACTATAAAGTGTGTGAGGTGTAAAATTTAATTCCTGTTAAGTGCAAATAATCTTGAAAATAAACCTATAAAAAAATATTAGAATTATTAAGAACTCAACGGGACATTCTACATAAATCATATAATCCTGAAAATTATCGGACCAAAAACGCAAACTAATGTATAAGAGCCTAGGTGTAGTAACTTGTCAACACCACGAATTTTTTGCTGCCAGAACGTAGCGCCACATCATGCATAAGAACACCAACACCAACACACTCCCCTAATAATAACACCAAAAACACCACTCACCTCTTTATTATATCATAAAACCACCCCCTAAACAATTATTTCATTCCTTTTAACAAAACTAACCATTTCATTCATAAATAACATAACAAATTACATAAAATAAAACACCTTACGAATTAAAAAAAAACATTAAGAATAAAAAAAAAATATACATACGAAATAAAAAAAAACCATTAACAATACAAAATATTAAAAAAAAACATTATGAAATTAAAAAAAACATTACTAAATAAAAAAAATACATTACGAAATTAAAAAAAAAACTACTCGTCTACTCGTCTTCGTCGTCCTCGTCACCCAAATCATTTCTCATTTTGTTTTTGATTAATCGTTTTTGCTTCTTGATTCAATAGACGTCGTCTTCGTCCAAATCCTTGGTGCTAGTAGCTAGAAACCTCAACTCCTCCAACCGCATTAGTGTGCGGTCTTTTTCGGCTTGAGCTTCGAAAGCCCTTTCGGCGGCTTCCCGTTTCAGACGAAGCTCCTGCTCCATTAACTCCCCGAATTGGGTTGACGCGCTACTTCCACCGGTGCTCGCCGTGGCGTCGGATTTGGTTTTCTTGGCGGGCCGTGGTTTGCCGGCCGGACGTGGTCGTGCATCGTGACCGAATAGATCCTCTTGGGTAGCCCCGGGGACGTCTCCGGTTAAGTCAACTTGTTCGGGTGCGTCCCATTTCGGGTGGAATTTCAAAATGGCCCAAGCATCTTCTTGAGAAAACGAGACCCCTTTATGCTCGTCACGGTAAATACTTTGAGCCCGTTTCATCAAATCCACATCGTTTTCGCCACTTTTCCCCAAACGTTTGGCCCGTTTGTACGCGGCGTTGAACTTTTGGCAATTGGCATTCAACGTATGCCATTTGCTAGTCAACATATCCTTTGTACGTTTTTGAAATTTTTTCGAATTGAACTCGTTCAAAACCCGATACCAAAACGTTTCATGCTTTTGTGACCTTTCGGCGCTATTATCTTCCGAAACGGCCACGTAACATGTTGCAAACAATTCTTCTTCGACCGGTAGCCAACGACCCACTGCTACCGGCTCTTGGGGCTCGTCTACAACATTTTTTCCCCTTTTTGATTTTGTTTTCTTGCGACTGTCTTTTTTTGGCGAATCGACTTGTTGAGGTTGAGTGAGTGATTGAGAAGTTTCTAAGTTGAATGATAGTGGGTTTTGTTGTAGATCTTGGAATTCACGGTTTAGGATTTGTGATTGTTGCCATCGGAAAAAAGCTTGTTGTTGTTCTTGTTGGTGTTGTTGAAACTGTTTCAGCGTCATCGACGCGTATTGTGCCGGAGGGTTGCCCCAACAACCCTCGTTGAGGAGATTTGTAAAACTGTTGTTGGGAAATTCGGACATTTTTTTATTGCTAAAAAGATGTATATTTGTATTTGAAGAGTGGTGAATTT
>BQNB010030516.1:40783-54808 GCA_026074375.1 Tanacetum coccineum
TGGCCCATTAAAAAATGAATATGCCTTTGCTTTTTTCACGCTCTTCTAATCCCATGCTCGGTTTTGTCCGTTTTGCTTTATTTTTGTCCTTATGTGATATATCTGTTACCTGCGAGACACAATTAACAAAACACACATATACAATGCATATTTATGTATTTATCGTTCATTATTGGTCTTTTTAGCTTAATAATAAGAAATAAATTATATGTGTTTAAGCACATATTAAAATCCCCCATACTATGCTATTGACGTGTCCTTACGCAATGTCATAAATATCATACTTAGAAAACCAAAAATTTCAACCCCTTAGACTAATTACCTCAAAAAGTAGCTAAGTGTTCATCTAAGGAGATTAAGAAATCACTAGTTTTGAAAAGCCCCTGTTTTACCATTTTTATATGCATACATTTATACCTTTAAAGATCACGGAACAAGAAACACTAAAAGGATAAATTCATCATCCTCGATTTTTCACCTGCCCCAAACTAAGCTTAAAAACGAAATCATTGTTAAATACAAGTTAAGATGCTAACACTACTCATAAATGATAATTGTGTATGCATAGCTACTTTCCACTCCCTTATTCCTAAATCCTCTAAGGGTTTTATTCTTATTATTTGTGACAAATAAATTAAGTCCTTATTCATATAAAGTAAACCCGGTTTAGACCATAATTAGTTTAAAATCCTTTCCTAAAAAGACGATATGGTGAGAATAAGGTCCACATTAAGGTTCTAATTTCGCATGATTTAAGGTTATCCTTTTTATTCATCCGAGAACAAATCACAAAACTACGATCCCAAAGACGGAGGCTTTATTTAGATAACCCCAGAGTCGAAATTTGGCTTTATTATTATTATTATTATTGTTGTTGTTGTTGCAACATTATTAAACCTCTCGGTCCTTTAAACAACTGCAACATCGGTATGCGAGCCGACCATGGTCCAGGAGTCGTATTTCGACCAGGAGATCCTCGACCTTATTGAAGGATGCAACATCGGGAGCGAACCGACCAGATGCAGCAAACTTTTATCAGTCTCTAGGATTTTATTATACCTTACTATGGGCCTTCTTTTAAAAACTGCCACATCGGCATCGAACCGACCAGAGACAGTAAACTTTTATCAGCCCATAGTTCTTATTATTATTATTATTACCTCCACCCTTTAAACGATTGTCACATCGGTATGCGAGCCGACAATGATCCAGAAGTCTTATTTCGGCTTCGGTTTATTACATTATTAATATAATTATTAGCCAAATTTCAAGTCTTTGTGTCTTATTAACTACTAACCACGTAGCTGAGCAGTCAAGAATCGGTAGCCTATTTCCCCACAACATTGACAAAACCTCGATGTGTACCTTACTTTCACCAGAAGGAATCTCTATGAAGGGATCTAAACTAAGAATAGCAAAAACCAAAAAGTAACTTTATTTATTCAACAATTATATAACGTTTATTAAGCTGATGGGAGCAAAAAGCCACAATTAACCTCTATGAGCTCTAAAGAGATGCAACTACTCCACGCTTAGCATCTAACTTATATTGAACTCTATCATTTTTCGTTCTTCACAAACTTAAAATCTTTAATAAAAAGATATGTGAATGCTTAGTCTAATAAAAATAAGCTTTGCATATTTAAAGTCTATTATGAAAACTTGCATACTCTTGGCTTTTTCAAGCTAGAATTCACGTTTTAAAGCTTCTTGTATAAAAGACTAGCAAAAGCTTAAATTTATATAAGTTAAGAGGCAAGCTAGAGCGCAACATGCTAGATCAAGTCAAAATTTATTCTCAAAAAGACAAACTTTCGTGTCAAAACACTTATTTTATTTTTGGTGGTAAAACGGGGTTACGTGAAGACAAGGCAAATGCAAGTAAGATCAAATAGAAAGATCCCCCATACTAGAACTAAACATTGTCCTCAATGTTTAAAAGGGTCTCTTCGTAAATTTAAAGCCGTTTATTAATTATGCTAATAGATAAACGTTAATCAATAAGATCTAGGATATCGGATTCTTATATATAAGCATGCTAAGGATTGAAGCTCGAGTGAACGATGGACAAAACCATGAGCACGAGAGTCTTCAAAATCTAGACAATCCTGGACATAAAACACAAACCACAAAACACGAGAAAGGAAGAGGCGAGCCTACTCACGTCACACTTATTCATAACTATTATACTAATATACTATTACTAGGGATAAGCATGGGTTGCCACCCATGAAGCGCTTGTTTTTGTGCGAGTCTCTAGCTTGACTCTCCCCATATCATCGTGATATTAGGGACAAAACATGTGGAAGAGCAAATCTTTTCATATGCCACCGGCTCTAAGGAATAAAAACTATAAGCGAAGATGTCGGGGTCAAAAACTTTGACCATAGTCTTCAAATCGTTATTATCAAGTTCATCCTTTAAGCTTCTTCGGTCATGATCTAAAAACACCTCTGGAGGGAGATTAGGGATAGTGTCATCAATAATCAAACTCTCAAGATAGATTATATCTCCTTCCGAATCGTGATAACCGTTCTTAATATCCGTAGAAATATCCATATCTAGAAAAGCATCGATCTCATCAATTTCGCCTCCTGGGCCGAAACACTTATCATCATTAGCATTGGAAAGAGGTGTGACAAGAAAATCAGGCTCATCAAGGTTAGAAACATAAGAGTCCTCACTCTCGATGTCTTCTAACACCCCATAAAAAGAGGATTTACGTTGCTAGAGATGTATTCTTCATCAAATTCAAAAAGAGGGTTCGAATAAATCTTAAAATTTTCCTCCGAAACATCCACCTCGGGGGGTGGCTCGTTATCACTAGAGGTAAAATCTTCATTAGAAATGGAAAGAGGATTTGAGAAAATCACAGAATTACCCCTTAAAACGTCAAGAGGGGTAAAATCATCAATCGAAGATTTTATCGTTTTAAGTTCCTCAAAATTAAGTTCTTTCGAAGGGAGAGGAGATGATGGATCATTATTTAATAACTTTTCAAGTAGAAGAATGTCTCCCTTCGGATCAAAGTCAGCATCACCAATTCCCGGTGGAAATGGGTCAAGAAGAGCAAGTTCATCGGCGAACTCCTCGAGAAGATAATCACTAGTCTCAACCGGTGTGAGACTAGGAGAAGAATCAGGTGTAGAAGTGGTACTGCTACTTAAATGATGAGATAACTTCTTAATCTTTAGCACTTCTTCGAAATTATCCTCACATGATACATCAATGAATTAACCACTTTTACCCGTACTCAATTCTATGCTCATTAGGATATTCGAGTGGGTGTCAGTATGAAGATCAATTGTTATCTCCGTCTCTTACAATTCAGTTCTTTTGTGTACATCGAATTAATGCTGTGATGACTCAAGAAAAGGTCTCCCCGAGATGAGGGGAACCCGAGGATCAACATCGTAATCAACTACAACAAAGTCGGCCGGAAAATAAAACTTTCCAACATTTACAAAAACATCTTCGGAAACACCAAACGGAATAGCAACCGATCGGTTTGTAAGTTCGAGTGTCATGTGATTCGGAGTGAGTTTCGAAAGCGAAAGCTTCTTCCATACAGAAAGAGGCATTGGATTAATGCTAGCGCCAAGATCGACCAAGGCACTCATCCAGCTTCGGAAAACCACACGGGATGAGAAATTTGTCGGGGTCTCCAAGTTTTCTGGGCTACTTCTTAAGGAGCACCGCCGAGCAATTTTCATTTAATGGAGTACTTGCTAATTCGAATAAATTTTCTTTATTACTTAGAAGACTCTTAAACGTAGAAGCAAACTTTGGCATGTGAAGAAGAGCATCCGCGAAGCTAATATCGAAGTGTAATCTTTAAAAGATTTGAAGAAACTTCAACATTTGATTATTAGCTTTTTCTCGGAGCTTTTGGTCGTTAAGCCTAGAAGGATAAGGTATTGACGGTTCAGGATTAGGCTTCGGAGCAACTTCAGGCTCCGGAATAGAAACTTGGACAACTGGAGGTTGGACGTGTACGGTACTTTCTGAACTTGTAGTTTGCACCTTGTCCTTTGTCGACTCGGTTTCACGTTACAATTCCTTCGGGAGAGGAGAAGGAGTAGGTGGAATCGTAGGCCCGTCATAAGCAACACCACTTCGGGTGGTAATAGCTTTCACGTCACTTCTCGGGTTAGCTACGGTATTACTAGGAAGTGATCCCGAACTTGAGGGACTTTGCTTTTGCATAGTAAGATTAGTTAACATGTTCATTATTTGATTGTTTTGATTTTCTATCTTATTTGTTCTTGTATCAAGAGAAGATTTGAATTCATTCCGTAATTCCGTCTTTATATTAGTCATTTGAGTTTGCATGGCTCTCAAAGTAGCTTCATTACTTTTCATGTAGTTCGTTAACTCATTCAAAGGTCCAACTTGAGCTTGATAATTTGGAGCTTGAAAATTCGGAGCTTGATAATTGTTGTTTCCTTGATTGAAGTTTTTCCCTCTTCCTTGATTGTTCGGGACTTGATAATTTCCTTGATTTTGATTGTACCGATTGTAGTTTTGATTATTTTGCACATTTGGAGGAGGAAAACCGGGTGGTCCCATTTGGTTGCTAGCACGATAATTCGGGTCTCCTTGAGGACGGTATCCGTTACCTCCTTGATTGTAGGTTCTCGTGGCTGCAGAAGCATTAAAAATGTTTCTATCGGTAGCAAGACACTTATAGTATGGATGCGGTCCACCACAAGTCACACAAATCTCTTCTACGGATTTCACGGAAGCTTGTTGATTAGCCTTGTTCATAAGCACTAATTCCTTAACGATCTCGGCGAGAGCGGTTACATCCGGAGATGGAGATGAAGAAGTAGTAGTACTCACTTTGAAGTACGTACTTTTGACTTATTCTCAATTATCATCAAAGCATCTCGAGGTGTACGGTTCAAAAGATTACCACCAGCGGCGGTATTTAGAGAATCTTGACCGGATTGTGTCAAAGCATTATAAAATGTATCGATTTGGTGCAATTCTGAAAAACCGTGATGTGGGCATTTACGAAGAAGATCTTTAAAACGATCCTATGCCTCACTAAACGTTTCATCAAACTTTTGTTGAAAATTTGTGATATCGTTCTTGAGATTCCTAGTCTTCGAAGGAGGAAAGAAGTAATTCACAAACTTAGAAACGAGATCTTCCCATGTAAGGATAGAACGAGGGGGTCTTTTTCAAGCCAAATCCGGGCGACCCCCTTAAGACAATGAAAAAAGCATCAACTTGATAGCATCGTGTAGAACATTTTTGTACTTAAGCGTAGAAGTGATCTTGTTAAACCAACGAATATGAGCATGAGGGTCGTCCCTCTCAAAACCATGAAATTGGGTCGAAGTTACTAATTGAAGTAACCCGACTTTCAACTCAAAATTTTCGGCAAGTATAGCGGGAATAACAGATGCATCTCCGTAACCCTCGGTGGGTGCTTGGAGCAATTCTGACATAGTACGTGTATCCGCCATAGTAGCAACGGGAGTCTCTACAATAGATCGAAGCTCGGGTTTGACTATTTGCTTGGAACGTCTATGATTACGTCGCTTCGGAATCGTGGAAGATTCAACAATTATATTCGATGAAGAGCGAGTGCGCATGCACTAAACAAAATAAGAGAAATAAATCTAAAAGAAATATATTTTTTTTAAACCGATAGTCAAAAGTACACGGTAGCTCTTTAGAAAACGCACAAAGAAGCGGAGGAGCGGGTAAGCGCGAAGCGTTTTAAAAACCTTCTTCTTTCGGGTCGAAGTTCGTTGGATCAACCCTCCTTATACCTCTCTTATAGTTTGTTAAACTAAAGGTGAGCCTATTAAACAATTTACAAAACGATTTCTTTTTTTGGTTGTTTCAATTTTTTTGGTACTTTCAATACTTTAGGAAAAATATTGTTGGTATTTTAATAATTTCTCAAAAATAAATCAAGAAAAATAAAATATTTTTGTATTTTTTTAAAGTTTTATATAAAAGAAAATAAAGAAATGAAAAATTTATATTCACAAAAAACGATAACTTCACGGGGAAGGGTCTTCAAGGCACTAGTCTTCAAACTTCAACACGATATTCATAACACACATTCCCCGGCATCGGCGCCAAAAACTTATTTCGAATATGATAGTCTATATGATATATATATATATATATATATATATATATATATCCCAAAATACCAAATAAGTAATAGTATAGAGAGTATCCCGTTTGATATAAAAATTGCTTGAGGACAAACAATATTTTATCTCCTAAATGTCGTATCCCGACGAAGTGTGAATTGAAAACCTTATGTCGGTTCGTGATCGCGTGCTTGAATATTCAATGTTTTGGATTTTGGGCTCTAAAACTAAAAATGCAAAGGGAAAGCACATAAAAAGCACGCTAAACTAGAATCAAAGGCATAATTAAAGTCTAATTAAACACTTAACGATTAATTAACGACTAACGGCCTAAAATTTATCAAAATAAACTCTAAAAACTTAAAATGCAAATTTCTTAAACTAAAATGACTTAAAATAATTTTTAAAAGACTGAAAATATTTTTTTGACTTTTTAATCTAATTAAAACTATTTTAAAAACTAAATAATACTAAAAATTAAATTTAAAATACTAGACTTAATCCTAAAAATTTTAGAAAATTTATAAAAATACTAGATACTAACCTTAAGGTTTACAAAGAAAAACTACTTCAAAAAGCTAAACCTATAAGCTGCTAAAATTCATATAAGCTGCTAAAGCTTAAAAGTAAAATGCATATAAGTATTTAGTGGTGTAAGTGTCTAATGAAAAAGACCCAAGGGCATGTTGGTTGAGTTGTTGTGTGTGTGAAGGGGAGGTTACAGGTTCAAATCCTGTGACTTCCTTTTTGAAAAATTATTTTTTTTTCTTTTTAAAAAACCTAAAAAATAAGAGAACAAGTAAAAATAAGGAACTTTAATAAAGAGACTTAAGCCAGAACTTATTTATAAGCTAGGAAAAGCTAATCAATATGACAGTAGGGATTTAGACTAAATGACATTAAGCTAAAACTTGTATGGACTTCTAAGACTCAATAAGCAATTAAAATACTTAAAAAACTGAGAACATGTCCTAATCTAGACCTAATAAGCTCTATTGACATGAAATAAGCAAATTTAATAAGCTAAAAAGGAACCAAAACACTTTAAAACAACACTCTTTAAGGACTCTTTAAATGACATTAACCACTATTTTAAGCTAGGCTTTAGGAGCAAATAGAATAAGCTGGAATATGAAAACAGATTAAGACTAGGACCTAATAAGCACTAATGACTAGATTTAAGCAAACCAAATAAGCTGATAAGCATCTAAAAGCACTAAGACAAATTACTTAAAGAGGACTTAAGTGGACTTTTGACAAACTTTAAGCTAAAATTTAAGACCTAATAAGCACTAGAAAATGACTAAAACCTGAAAACAGATAAAGTACTACAAGCTAATAACACAAATAAGTAAAAATTAAGCAAACTAGATTAAGGAATAAGCTAGAAAAAGTAAGATGAAAGTGGCAGACTACCCTAGTATTTTTGGCTTTTTAGAAAATTAATGACTACTTTTAGCTAAAATTTAAGGACTCTAAAACACTTTTGACATACTATAAGCTAAAAACAGATTGAGCTTAGACTGTAATAAGCTCATTCCAACAAAATCTAACCTAAATTAAGCTAAGCTTTGTCCTCAAATTATCTGCAAACTTTGGATTTTTAAGAACAAATCATGATACTTGACTGTTTATGATCCAAATTATTCAAAAGGCTTTCCTAAAAACTACAAAGCATAAACATATGAATATTGATGCATTTAAAACTCATTTGAACACTTAAACATTGCACCTTAAGCATATTTTTATGAATCAAAACAATAAGCAGTTTAGAACATCATTAGGAATGATAGATTTGAGATTTTGGTAAAACAACTAAAAAACTAAACAAAGCTTAATCAAAGCTTATTAAAACTATCATTAAGACTTAGTTAGAGCTTATGAAAATTGTTTTAAACCCCAAAAAACACTCCTAGCAGTCTTAACTATGTTAAGACTGCTTGTGCCAAACACTCCTTTAAATTTAGAGAATCAATTTTTAAGCAAAAACAGACCTAGATAAACCTCAAATTATGAAAACAAATGAAGAATAATGCATGACTAAGACAAATAAGCAAAAACCTAGGAAAATTAAGCTCTTGATAATAAGCTACACTAATAAGCCAGTATGACTTAAAATAGGACAGATTTTAAGAAACTCTAATCAAACTAATATTAAGCTACTAACTGAACATTTTAAGCTAATATAAGACATGATAAGCACAAATAAGCAGATAATGAGCATAAATAAGCAGAAATAAGCAGATAAGCAGTGCAATAAGCTAAAACAGAAATTTAAGCTAAAGAGTAAAATAAGACATACCTTGATACCCAAGCTAAAAAAAGATCTAAATTGTCAAAGAGCTTTATCATCAAGCTGATTATACATTAAGCTCTGAATTAAGCTATCAAGCCCTTCATCTATGGCTTATCTTCTAAAAGGGGTTTTCATTTTTTAAGTGGATTTGAGTGAATGCCTATTCAGTTTAGCTTTTAGAAAGCTAAACTGAATGAAATCTAGCTTATTTGTAATATAGAGCTTATTGAGCTTATTAAGTCATATTTAAACACATCTAAAATGAATTTTCTTAAAAGTAGAACATAAATTCAAAACACAATTTAAATGAAACTGGAATTTTATTAATATCAAAAGAGATTACAAGGCTTTTTAAAAGGAAATTACATTAATAAAAAGACAATAAGCTAAAGTTACACTAAATAAGCTACTAAAAGCTACACTAAGCTAGATATCTTTCTCTGTGTTAATGTAGCCCTATTTATAGTAGGAAGAGGAAGCTTTTATGCCAAGGAGCGTCTTCAATCCTTATGATCTCAACCCTTGAATCAAAACCGCCTTAAATCAATCAATCACATTCCTTGATTTGATACACGTCTAATCCACCAATCATTGTGCTCAGGATCGCCAACGTGGACTTGGTTGATGTCATCCCTTGCCACGCAAGCATTCTAGAAGGAATTCGAGTGAGGAGAGGTTGAGTGGTTTTACCTGCGTGCTTGTTTGTGTAAAAACAGGAGGGAGGGGAAAGTGAACAGTAATTTTGACTTTGTATTAATTCATTGACTTGGACCGGGTATGAATTTGGGCCTTTATCATTTCTTTGGGCTTGTTTTGGACTGGATTTGAATAGATAAGAGATTTTGGAATTGGACTTGTATTTAGGACTTAGGTTTATATACTTCAAGTTATAATGGGCTGACCCGACCCATTAAAATGGGTACAGGTTGGCCCATTAAAAATGAATACGCCTTCGGCTTTGTTTTTCTCACACTCTTCCAATCCCGTGCTCGGTTTTGTTTGTTTTGGCATCGTTTTTGTCCATTTTTGATATATCCGTTACATGCAAGACACAATTCATAATACAAACGTATACAATGTATTTTTTATGTATTTTTTGTCATTTAAGCACATTTTAATAAGGAAAATTGATATGTGAATAAACACATATAAGTATCGGGCTTGTTGTTTTAATCTAATATTGCATGTGTTTTGGGCTAAACCCCATGTAATCTCGAGCCTGGCCCATCTTACTCACTAGAACTATAAATACCCCTCCCTAGCATTTTAGGGAGGGTTGGTTAACATTTGTATGTGTGTAACCCTCCACTCTTATTTCTCTCTCTAATATATTCTTCCATCTTCTTTCTACTTTTCTAATATGTGTAACTAGACAAAACTCTCTCCTTTCAATCTAATATTCTTCCTTTCTTTCTCTCTACTTTTCTCTCATTATATTCAGCTTATATGTGCTTATTGGTAAGTTTATTAGGTTATGTTATTGATTAAGTATTTGGGATAACAGTAAGGCTTACGTTTTTGGAAAGACAACTCAAAAACCTTTAACCTAGGCTTTTTAAACAACTTATTTCAGTAGCAAATGAGTGAGTTACGGCCCTATGAAGTAAAAAAAAAACACCTTATTTCAGCAACTATTTTTTAGAATACTTTCTACTATTAAACACTTGTAAACTTGTTTTTAAAGCATAACTAGAACTTAGAAAACCTTAGACACAAGTATATAAGGGTTATAAAATATTTATAAAGCTCATGCATTTAGTTCACTTCATGTTGTAAACCTAAAGCACCTTATAATTTTATTAGGTTGCGGTTAGGATACTTGTTACTTTTGAACTCGTATTACTCTAGGATTACTTACTTGATTAAGGTGAGTTTCATAACCTTACTTTTTACTTGTTTTGAAATAATTGGGGTGAGAATACTATGCTTACTTTTATTACATACATAAGTACTTTAAACTTTTACGAAATGCCTAAGTTTCCCTATTGCCATGAAGTCCCCTTTATTATGAACAATAAGTTACTTTGCATAAGCATAAATGTTATGAATAGATCTATTTGGGATTGAACTCCCCGTCCGAGTGTTAGTGTTAGTAGCTCTCACTAGGCAACTTTACTAGTCTATACGAACGCATTATCATTTGAGAAATTATAGGTGTATGGAAATGCATCTACTTGGAGCAAACTTGTAAAAACTAGAACTTTGGTTAACGCTTCGATGTCACGAGCTTAGTGCATTTGTAATACTTTTTTCGTGATATTGTATTCATTATAATAGTCACATATACCCTGGAAATCTTGTGGTCCACTCTTATACTTATTTGAACCTATGATCTCACCAACTTTATTTTGACGTGTTAGCATGTATTTTCTCAAGTCAATAACTTTCATGGCTAGCTTTCATGAAGTCTCATGGTTAGATTCACCCGTCGTGGTTGCGTCTCATGGAGATTTCTTGCATTACTTTTTCATTTGATTATCTTCTGAAACAATTTATCATTTGTGTTGAAACTATCGGTTGTACTTGGTTGAAAACTTATTTTACTTAAATGTATCGAATTAACATATATTTTTAAACGACTCATTTAAAGATCGTTCTTTATATTTCTTGTGTTTCTTGTGCTATGAAGTCACGCTTCGGTTACTTTTCCGGTGCAATATTTTGAGGGTGTGACACATATAAAGCATAAACGCATAACTACCTCAAAACAGGAAACCACCTATACCTCATAACCGCTTGTTATAATTATATCTCTCCATGAGTTCCTATTGGAGGCCATGTCCTCGGATAAAAGAATTTTCTTCATATACTGCTTCAGTCTATCATCCCACACACATTTTAGTCTACCCAATCCGTCGACTATTATAGTTTCGACTCTCCTAACTGGTTTGTATGTGGTTTCTACATGACATGTCATAACCATCTTCACCGTCCTTCCTTCATCTTCTTTATAATAGTTTCAACCATAAGTTTCGCTCTAAAAACTCCGTTTGACATTATGTATAACAAGGTTTTACCATAAGTCCATCTTAGCATTCTCAATTCTGCTACTTCTACCATGTTTGCTTAAGCTTTCATAATCGACCAGCAGTGTGACCCGTGCAACATAGCTAGTCTAACCGAAACTCTGTCAAAACTTTCCCTTTAGCTTTAGAGGGACTTTCTTGTTTGGTAATACTCATGAAGCCGCTCTCCAATTCAATCAATCTGCTCTAATACGGTGGGTTACGTCATCGTTAATCCTCCCTGATTTGTGTATCCAAGATATCTAAAAGACTCCTTTGGTAATTGGATCCGGTCTCCCATGCATATTTCTATTTCTTTGTTATACATATCTCGTTCCTACTAAAATCACATCTTAGGTAATATGTATTCTCTGAGATTATAATGCTACACGCAAAGTAAATTGATAGGTAGCAGAAGGTCACCAGAGATATCTAACAAATTTATTCTTTAATAGTTTAAAAATTACATATAATTTCTATAAAACTCCTATATATATAAAGAAAAGTTCTGTTTTACACTTATGAAATGATGGATCATCACAGATGGCAGCTAGCGTCATCGTGGAAACTGTTGTTGGAAATTTGGTGCAATTGAGGGATCAGTTCGTACTTAGAAATGAGTTTGGAGGTACGGAGTGTACAACCATTGAGTCCTTGACTTCCCTGACTTATTGGTAGTTTGCTGATGTTCTCATCAGGGAGTAACTCATCAGTGAGTACTCATCAACAAATAGTATTAATCAAAAACTGAACTTATCAGCATGTAAGCTCTTTAGTGAGCATAATGATGAGTACTCATGTTGATGAATACCTAACCTTGCTAGAATATGTTTCTTTCTCTTTGACCATTAATGGGTGGTTAATTCTCATAATTATCCATTAACTAGCATTAAGTATTTTTTACTATAAATAGAGATCATTATATGCATGAAAATACACATCGAAACATAAACACTTAGAGGAGAAAAGGTTATTGATTTGTGGCTAACTCAAGAACAAACACTTGGTTTTATCCCAATGAGATATTAGTGTAACCCAGACAATGAGGTCGAATAGTTTTCTTTGAAAAGTGATTACACGACTTTAAATAATACCTGGTAACCATTGATTATCTTCACCATCTTCTAGGCAATAAACCACCAACAACTGTGTGAGATATTTTTTTTATCTCCTTGTTGCTAAGGATGTCGTACTTCTCGATGGATATGTTAGATGATAGGTTAAGGCCCAAGCCTGATCAAAGGCTTAGGGTCCATTAGTGTTTAGGGTTTATGTTAGATTATTCTCAAAGCTATATTCTATTATAAATAGACATGCTTTCTTATGTAATTGACAATAATTCAATTAATATTAATCTCTATAATCTTACATGGTATCCGAGCTTTAAGTTAGATTCACCAACAAATTTTGCTATCCTCTGGTCATCCGTTACTTGTCGGTGATCCGGATCCCAGATATTTTCGCTTTATTGTTTTTTTTTTCAATTGGGATTTTGTTTTTTTTTTTCTCGTTTTCAATGCATAAACCCTATCACACAAAACCTTAGCCGTAAAAAATATTTTTATTTGCCATCAAACAATTATATTATTTTTTTTTCTCATCAAATTGTGTTCGTTGTCGAAGATCATTGTCGTTGACAACAAAGTTAACCACCAAATTGCCGCTTCCTTCAAAAGGCAAAGCAAGCTGCTATGACGTAAAAAATACAAAACCATAAAAATGAAGGATTCCGCGAAGCAATATACAATTATGTCGCTAAATACAAGTCTATCTCCGTGCAAATAAACAACAAAGAAGACAAGAAGAAAAAAAGAAGAAGGTGATTTCAACTATCTATCCAGCTTGTATGTCCGGAAAACTCCCATTTAAACTGCATGGGAGCGTTAGATGATAGGTCAAGGCCCAAGCCTAATCAAAGGCTTAGGATCCATTAGTGTTTAGGGTTTATGTTAGATTATTTTCAAAGCTATATTCTTTAATAAATAGATGTATTTTCTTATGTAATTGACATAATTTAATCAATATTAATCTCTATTAATCATTAGATAATGTAAAATAACTATCTCGTGCATATGATAACTCTTCGGCATTGAAATATCCCAAAAACCAGGTTACTAACTCTGTTTTTATCGATGGTCAAGCATCAAACTTTTCCTACTACTTATTTATCTAGTTATCTATTTAAAAAGGAAAGTTGATAATGTTATCAAACACTTTTCATTGTATGACATTTAATCTGATGGGCCATTTAATGCCAGAACGAGAAACTCCCTATTTCTCTTAGCCCGTACAAGAATGTACGTTGAATAACCAATTTCAAATAAGCCCGGAGCCAGCCCAAATCGATTAAATAGAAAAAAAAAACACTAAAAGTGCGTTTAGTCAAAGAAAATTTTCTTAATTTTGTTTTTTCAGATTTGTAAAATAAAGGATTTGATTTTCCACAAAACATAGAAAACACGTTTATATGATATTGTTTATTCTCAAAAAAATAAAATAAGAGAGGTTATAAAGAAAACAAGGAAAACAAAAAAAATGTGATTTGTAGTTTTTTTTTAAGTTGGGAAATGCATGTTTTGTGTTTTATAGAGAATTTTGTTGGAAA
>BQNB010030517.1:0-54808 GCA_026074375.1 Tanacetum coccineum
TTTCATCATATATGGGTCTGATATCTGCATCATCAACATCTGTATCATTCCCTGACATGTTGCTTTCATCTAGCACTTCTGATTTTGTTCCATTCCTTTCCATGACAACCAAACCAACATCCAATTCTTTTCCCAAGTCAACTTTACTATCTTGCTTTTGCATCTGTCTTTTACTCACCCTTCTGTCATACAGTCTTTTGTGACGTGTTCTTTCAACAATGGATTTCTTTGCATTACTCATGTGTTAAAGTAATGTTTCTCTAAACTTCTTAACTTCGATTCCAGTGTATTCAGCAAAATACTTGTCTGTCATAATCCAAAGTAAACTGAGAATCAATGAATTGCTGAAACTGTGTATTGATCTCCCAAAAGGCTGCCATGGATCCATCTTCTTGAAATTCATCTTTGTCAAGTTGCTTTTGTAGTTGATCTACGTTGAGAAGCATCTTACTTGTGAAAGTATCATTATCTTGACTAAAGAGTGACATGAATGCCCGTTTAAATCCATTTTCGATACGAGTGCATTTTAAGTCTTCTTTAGAAAGAACCTAAAGGTGTGAATGAAAAGAACAAAAATATGCCATGCATCTCTCTTTTGCTTTTGACATTTTATATTTAATTTCATGCACATTTTTTGTTTCCATTGTATTATTGGTATTTGACATTTTGACGAAGTTGTGAATGGATATCAGATCTTAAGTAATTAAGTGATTGAGATTGTGGTTAAATGAATTCAATTAACGATCACGGGATTTTACAAATCTATGAAATTAATCAAGAAGAAACCGTGAAAAGATAATTTTATTGAATTTAAGGGTTGATGTTTGTTAATTAATTTACGTTTTAAGTCCAAAGTCCAAGTATAATCAAAGTCCAAAGTCCAAAGTTAATAGTCCAAGGTTCGAAATAATCAAAGTATTCAAACAATGAGTTAAACCGCTGGAACAGTGAGGTAAACCATTGGAATAAGGAGCTTAAACCGCTGGGAACATTAGTCAAACCGGTAGATAAAAAAATGTAACAAACCACTGGCATAATTGCAACAAACCGTTGGCTCAATAAAATGGTTAAATCGCTGTCAATTATAACCAAACCGCTGGACTAAAACTTGAATAAACCGCTGACTTATAAGAAGAACAAACCACTGGCAAAAGCTTACCAAACCGCTGGCTCATTCAACTAAACCGCTGGCAACTCAAAATTAATAAACCGCTGGCACAAATCAATCAAACCGCTGCCAATTTTGTTTACTCGGTAAACCGCTGGACACAAAAAGAACTAAACCGCCGTTTGGAAAGATATCAAACCGCTGCCAATGATGAAATTGGGCAGAGTAAAGTTTCTAAAAAACCAAGGAAATAGACAAACCGCTACCTGTATGGCAAACCGTTGCCTAACGGTTTAAAGCAAAGCGCTTTCAAAAAAAACAATTAGCAAACCGCTGGTTGTACTAGTCTTTTGTTTTCTTTCACAAATTCGACAAACAAACAAAAGCAAGTACTTTCTTGTCTAAACATTGTACAAACCACTATCTAAAGCATAAAACTATGAAAATAAGCTATAATGGCTATGAAAATAAGCTTAACCACATAAATAAGCCACGAACATCCAAAGATATAAGCTAGGAATATAAAGCTAAAGACTATTTCTTGAATAAAGCCATAAAGGATGAGTCTTTGAGGTTATTTAAGAGCAAAAACATGAAAGATATAAGAACCAATAAGCTTAAAATTTCATTTACTCAAGGAATAAGCCAAAAGTAATTAAGCCTTGAGCTTATATAAACAAATAAGCCACGAACTAAGCTTAGAAGATGTAGAAGATTAGAACTAGAAGATTTTTAAGCCAACTAAGCCAAAAACCAAGTAAACCGTACGGTTTGGAACAAAGAACCACGAATCACACACTTAACACCCTCTTGGCTCTTGATACCACATGTTATCCCACTAATTAATCCATACACATCATAATAAGCAAACCAAATAAGTACTTAAGGACGAAATAAGCAAGAAGAATAGTAAGGAAGAAAGAGTAGAATATTAGATTAAGAGAGAGAGTTTGGTGGATCTTTTACACATGTGAAAACACACACACAAATGACCAACACCCTCTCCATGTGTGGAGAGGGTTCCTTTTATACCCTATGCCTTCACTTAAGATGCATGGGCTTCTTCTTGGGCCGGGCTTGGCTTAACTTAGGCTTTGAGCCTGAAACACGAACAATATTAGATTACAATCCAAGCCCGTTATTACCCGAATAGCCTATTACATTACAAGACCTAATAATAACTAGACGACCAATAACATTCTTGTTCGACTTAATAGAATTAAGGCTAACAAGAAGGTTGTTTGTTTCTTCTTAAAGTTTTGAAAATACTTGACTTAACTACAACATTTTTTAAACAAATACATGGAAGATGTATTCTTTGTTCGAGAAAAAATAACTCCTTATAAATAAACATGAGCATACTACAAAGTATTATACATATATCTACCGCCCAATAAGTATTAATAAACTATATTATATGAAAAGAATGGTGCTTCTAGAAAATCCGAATGGCTCTTTAGACAATGTGCTTGACAACCAAATTCTTGAAATCTCAAGCGATGACTCACCTGCTTCAAGCATGGAAATGTACCTTCTTAATGAAGAAGATGATGGCGATAATGTTGTTGTTCCTCCAATATTAAGTGAGGAAATTAGGAATAGAATTGATAACATTATGTGCCCACCACCTCTTCTTCAAGAGATTGGACAAGATCAAATTTGGAAAAAAGATAAGGGAACCCTTAAGCCTAAAACTTATTATGAGAGGTTATTTTATTTGTTGTGTAAACACAATAGATATGATCAACTCCATTAAGGACCATAGGGAAGAAAATAGGGAGATGTTTAAGTCAATCAATGAGGTAATCAAATTGATGTTAGCCGTTGCTACCAACATGAGTTGCCTTGTTGAAAATGATAAAGGTAAAGAGGGTCGTAGTGACAATTTCAAGGATAATTAGGCTTGGTGTGTATTCAATGTGATTGTAATAATAAACGTTAAACTTGCTTTTTACTATGATGACAATGGTGGATGTCCACCTATGTATGTTTTGATAATATGTGTGTTTGTGTGTTTATACATGTATAAACCTGATTATGTCTGCAACGACAACACTCCTTATAGGCTTGACACTTGGAAACAACAAGACTCATTCTGTGACAACTTAAAATTTTGGGTTAACTTTATTTATGAACTTAAACGTTTTACTTTGAACACATGAAAACTTGAATTAACGTATGACTAGTTAGGTTATCCCCCCTACAACGAGAAACAACTTTGAAGGCATCCCATCTCTAGACTAAGTTTAGTCTACATTATGCAAGTGCATTGTCATTCTCATGAGCATGATTTACAAGTCATTTGCATACGTTTTTTAAAACTTTACGTAAATCTTTCCAAACTTGCATTTTAATACATACATGCATGCACAACTTACCCAATACCCTTACCACATTACCAATACCCTAAATACTTATACATTATCAAAGTTTAGTCATTTCCTCCCCCTTTTTATACAATAAAACTGGCCATCCTTAATTATTTTACACAAAATTCATAAAAGTCTATACTACACATGATACTTACCAACTATGCACATAAGTCTTGCAATTTTCTTCTACAACCAACTATACCACTCTCCCTCCTTTCTTACACAACCCACCCTAAACCCTCCCCTCCCCTTACCTTCATTAATTTACTTGTCTTTTTGTCCTTAGACTTTTTCTAAGGTCTCACACTTCCTTTCCCAATATAGATAACACACCATTTCTTTCTCATTTCACTACATTCAAACACGTATTCTCTTCCCTTCTCCCTACTAAATTTGACAGCCTCAAGATCAAGATCAATAGTATATCAAGTCTTGGGATAAATTTAGTTTAAGGTTCTTACAAAAGAGTTTGCAAAAGTTAGGGTAAGGTTTATAAAACTAGGGTTTCTATTAGTGATCTTGGGTAGTTTGTGCACTTTTGATCATCCAAATTGTCACACCCCGACAATGGCAGAAACACGAGGTGTGACGGAGGACGGAAATCTTCATAACACATGATACAATATAGAGAAATCTAAATGCATACCAAATAGTGTCACAACATCCTCTGACGATAAGTATGAAAACTTGTGTCAAAATAGTCGATGAATACAACACATAGTTGAAATTTATTACAAACCAACACCTAACATATGGATAAGATAAGTCTAGGATACTCTATGATCATCAACATGAAAACAAGTCTCGAATGCAAATCCTTCAACAATGACCCCTCAC
Organism: Tanacetum coccineum; assembly: GCA_026074375.1. NCBI lineage: Eukaryota > Viridiplantae > Streptophyta > Magnoliopsida > Asterales > Asteraceae > Tanacetum > Tanacetum coccineum. Next base: position 4,318 of record BQNB010030517.1, read on the forward strand.
GGGATAGTTTAGGTCTCTAAGGCATTCTATCTTGAACTTAACGAGCAATTGCATCACCTGAAAATGATACTCGAAAAGGTCAACATAAAGTTGGTGAGCTCGTAGGTTTAGAGGTAAACCCAGTTGGTGTGCCAGAATTTAAGTAGTGGACAGTTGTGCAATATGAAAGCAGAATGTATGCAATAGATCTTGATTCCAACATAGCAACCCCATGCTATTATAATGTTCCAAATGATCATAGCATTTCAATTAGATTCATAGCATTCACATAGATTCATAACATGTTCAATGATACCAACCATTCATAATGGTCTAAGCGCTTATTGTCCTCCGCACCTAGGGCCTACCAGCTGGAGCTAACATAGGTCGCCAAATTGTCCTTGCATAGAAATTCACATAGAACTCATGCACAAAATGATTTGTTTCACAGAACTTGTTCAAATAGTCCTCATGTCATTCACATAGCAGTCATAGGCACATAGATTGTCCAAAATGATAGTAGTTTTGCACAGATGAAAAGCATTGAAAAGCATTTAAGTATCATTTTCCCCCAACGGAAAAATGTTTAAAAAAGTAAGGCTACGAGAACTCACCTTAACAAAGACAACAAGTAGCAGAGAATATGATAGGTCAACAACGATGTACAACGGCTCCCAGATACGACCTAGCAATTTGACTGATTTAGAAGTATACTTGAGATGGGTATTTAGATTTGATGCATAGGAGCTTTGAAAATGTTTTCGTAATACTGGTCTTAGTGGTATTGGTTGCATAGTGGTTGGTGATTTAGACTCAAATGAGATATACTAAGTATGTAGGTTTGATACTATACACTCATACTATTTAAAAAAATAGATAAGTAAAATAACAATGTTTAGAAAATCGATATTCATAAGTATACTCCAGTAATTCATCCGGTAACCCCGAGTGCTCTAGTTTAAATTGTATTGATTATATGTAAAGACACGTTTACATTACGCTAAACCATTTATAGAAGTTTTATATTCTATAATGTTATAAAATATGTTTTTTTATCTTTTAGTCGATTTATTAAAATAATAATATTTTATTATTTCATCTTTTTGTCAGGTTTTTAAGAAAGTAGAAATTTCGTAAAATAGTCTAAGTATAATAATAGCTTTATAAAATTTTGACATGACCCGTTCGTTTATAAAATGTTTTCCAAGGTTTTAAACCTTTTTTTCCAAGCATTTTCCCTAAAACCAATCAATTCTGACAAAAATTGCAAAATCTACGTTTTCATAACGATTTATCAAAATACATTTCTCCAAAAGAATAACTTAACTAAACAGGTGTAAATTGTTCTCAAATATCCGTTCCAGGTGTTTAAATGACTAGTTTACACCTATTGGGCCTTAAGGCTCAATTAGGTTTAGAGTTATTAGCTCCGTCCTAATGCAGCGGTATTTAAGGACAATCTGACAAAGGTACAATCCTTGCGAAGGACCACTGTCCTTGGAATGACATGTAACCGACAAATTATACCAAGAGAGAGCCCCACGGTTATGTCTTGTAGCGAATCCCAAGTATTATAAAGGGAGAGTTCATTTTTCTAGGACGGGACACATAACACCTACTCTGGACCATACTCTATATTCTCCGAATTTATCTCATATCACCGTACTTACTCTTACGCTGGAGTTGGTCCCAGATTTACACCCCGGGGCGAGCTAACGGTGTTCTTTCTTATTTTTAGCTAGGAGACGAAGGATTAAGCTTCGGAGGAACCAAGCTGAACTCAATACTCATTACCGCTGAGGTCACTTTTACCAAGCCCAAGTAGCCCATGTAAATTTACCTCAACATTTGGCGCCATCCGTAGGACCCGGCATCCTAATCTACCTAAAGAAGAAAACTGAAGAAGGCGTGGTTGACTCGCAGCAAGCTCTAACAAAAAGCCATGAAAATAAGCCAAACCACAATAAGGTCCACAATAAGCCACGACTTTTGTGACTTTTTGATTAGGTTAGTGCAGCCTCATAAGCTCCAAAACAAAGTTTGTTTAGCTTTTTAATTAAGCTAAATAGCTATGTTAGTTACGTGTAGATTTCAAATAAGATATTCAAAGTGAGCGTATAAAAATATGACAAAAGAAGTACTAATAACCAAATAACACTTACTGTTTTTTTCCTTTGTGACTGTTCGAACCATTTATGACTAAAAATAAGATTCATTAGGCTTATCATTAAACCAAATAGCTTAATCTTAATAGCAAAGTATTGTTCTCATCACAAATTCACTATATTAAAATGACCAACCCTCGCTTCCCTTTTTCTTTGTGTTCAAACCCAAACGCACCCTATGTGGTGTTTCGTATGTTTTTCGTATTTGATTTTTAGAAAACGGACCGTACAACTAACATCTATGCATCATTTATCATTAAAAAGTACAAGATTGTTATGAAATAAAGTGACTTACAAAAAGGGTTTTGAAGACGAGATCGACACGAAACCGACAATCCAAACGTTGTTTTTATAAACTCACGCCTATTGGGATCAACCCGGAACGCTTAGACCTTTATGTTTTTTTTTATCAAAGTTGGAAAACAAATGTGATTGTGTGTGTGTTGAGGCTCGGACGAAACCAAGAGAGAAAGAGAGGAGGAAAAAGATTTGTGTGTGTTTTGAAATGAGAAAATAGGACAAAATTGAGTAGATATGCATGTCCTCCTTGGAGAGATAAGCCCTAAAATTTTACCTTGTTGTCCCCTAGATGGTTCGACCGGTGGTGGCATCCTAGGGAGGATCCTAGGTGCCTTTCGTCACTAGTCGGGTTCTCTAACGCTCCTAGTTCGTGATTTAAAATGTGACCCGTAGTTTTCTAGTATTTTTAATGAATTCAAAAATGTGTTTTACATGAATCTAGAATATTCACACGACATGTTTCATAGTTAGTTTAGTTTAATTTGAGTATTGAATACTTACGGACGTGTCGGAGCGTGTTGTTTGACATACTAAGCCGTTTGCGAGACAAACCTCTCGAAAAGTGGTCAAATAAGATTATAAACCTCTAGAAAGGTTTAATATATGAAATAAAAGATTTATTGACCAATGAAAATGTGGCTTTACTACCGTCAACATGGTATTGCTAACGGAAAATGGTAAAAGTCATAAAGTCAAATGACTTAAATAGGACATTACATGACTAGAAAATCCGCGAGGGTTACATTCTACCCCCCTTAAAAGAAATTTCGCCCCAAAATTTAACTAGTGCTATAGCTAAAGAGGTGTGGGTATTTGAGTGTCATCTGATCCTCACGTTCCCAAGTAAACTCAGGTCCTCATTTCGAATTCCGTCGAACCTTGACGATGGCAATTCTACTTCGCTTTAGCTTCTTAAACTCACGCTCTAAGATTTCTACAGGCTCTTCCATAAAGTTCAACTTAGCATCAACTTGGATTTTCTCTAAAGGCACATGTAGTGTTGGGTCGGCTAAACATTTCTTGAGGTTCAACACGTGAAACGTGTCATGAACACCATTTAGCTCTTGAGGTAGTCTTAGTCTATAGGCTACCGGACCGATCCTGTCAGTGATCTCAAATGGTCCAACAAACCTAGGTGCTAACTTGCCTATCTTTTTAAAGCATACAACACCTTTCCAAGGTGACACTTTGAGCAGGACATGATTGCCTACATTGAATTCTAAAGGTTTCCTTCTCTTATTTGCATAGCTTTTTTGACGATCGCGCGCAATCTTAAGCCTATCCTTGATCTGTGAGATCTTCTTAGTGGTTTCTTGAATTATCTCAAGCCATATCGATTGTCCTTCTCCAACTTCTGCCTATAGGATTGGTAAACGACACTTTCTCCTATAAAGTGCTTTAAACGTTGCACATCTCACACTAGAATGGTAACTATTGTTGTAAGAGAATTCAACCAGTGGAAGATGAACGTCCCAACTTCCTCCGAAGTCCATGATGCATTCCCTGAGCATGTCTTCCAAAGTTTGAATGGTACGATCGCTTTGACCATCAGTCTATGGATGGTAAGCCATACTCATGTCCAATTGGGTTCCTGGTGCTTCTTGCATTGACTGCCAAAACCTTGATGTAAAACGACTATCACGATCAGATATGATCGAGATTGGGACATCAATCCTTGCAATGATCTCATTGAGATACAATCTAGCTAACCTATCCATCTTAAGTCCTCACGAATGGGTAGGAAATGAGCTGACTTAGTTAATCGGTCTACAATGACCCAGATTGAATCATGCCCATTTCCAATTCTTAGCAACTTGGTGATAAAGTCCATGGCTGATGAGGTATAGTCTCCCTTGGAACTTCCGGAGAAGAATGATAGCTTGAATACCTCTGCCAAACTAACACGAGCCAAACCGGATAAGTACTTCGGATAAGCTAGCAAGTCAGAGGACATGTTAGGTCCAGAGTAACCAGAAGAACTCCGGAGAATCTGGTGTGTCGAAGGGCATGTCAGGTCCGGAGTCATTAGCTCCGTCCTAGCACAGCAGTATCAAAGGACAACTCGACAAAGGTACAGTCCTTGCCGAGGCTCACTGTCCTTGGAATGACACGTGGCCGACAATAGTACCAAGGAAAAGCCCCATGGTTATGTCTTGTAGTGAACTCCAAACAGTATAAAGAGGGGAGCTCATTTCCCCAAGCCAAGAGATAACATCTATTCCGGACCACACCTTACATATTCTCTGCAATTATCTCATATCCATAGACTTACTCTTACGTCGGAGTTGGTCTCGGATTAACACCCCGGGATGAGTAACGATGCTCTTTCTTATTTTCAACTAGGATACGAAGGAGAAAGCTCCGGAGAAGCCAAGCTGACCTAGATATTCATAAAGATTGAGGTATTTTCACCAAGATTGAGTAGCCCACGTAAAACTACCTCACCATTTGGCACCATCCGTGGGACCCTTGTCCCAATCTAGGTGAGTTCAAAAGAAAAATGAAAGGGACGATTGACTCGCAGCCATCGGAGGAAGAGGTTGCAGAGGTGAAATCAGTAAAGAAGCGAAAAGGACCAATAAGGAAACTTATCGTACAGTTTCTGCCCAACCACAGCCGCCTTCTCTCAGCCTTCATTAACCAGAGGAAGAACATAATAAAGGAAAAATGGACTAAACTAAATGAAAATTCAGAATTTCAAGAGAAATCTTCCATCGTCTATGCCAAAGCATATCCTAGCATCGATCAATCGACTGGAAAGACATGAAGGGAAAAGTAATAGCGCTAGTCAAAAGAGAAAACACCATATCAAGGATATTAGGGAGCCGGACCAAACAAGATTGGTTCGGCATAAGGCCATGGTGGGAATGATCAGGGATAATGCAAACCAAAAAAGATCTTATGAGCAGACGAGACGATGGACAGACAACAAAATATCATTTCCTTCCACGTCAGGGTGTCAGTTGGTCGACTCTCCTATCATACATGAAGCACTCATTGAAGGCTTTCATGTAACACCCCCATTTTTTACATATAGCAGCGGAAGCTAATCTGGGGTATTATTTCATGGATCAACAGACATAATCATAGAAAACGACTCATAAAGAGATGTTTTGGAAAATTTGGTTATCATTTATTTATTCATTAGAGTTTTTACAAAAAGAGGTCCTAAAATCTAGAAACATAAAGTTTGAATGATAACAATTTAGCCATCTTCAAGTCCGTGCCACTTCGTGCCATAAGTTGCTCAATTACCTAAGATAAACATGCTAAAAAGGTCAACACAATGGTTGAGTGAAATTCATAGGTTTATGATAAATAGTTGAATACAAGTCATCATAGACAGTGGGTTACGTTGTTATACACCCATAGATAGTAATAATTGCAATGAGTACAATTATCATAGAAAACAGTATTATTGCCCTAAGCTCATGACATCAATACGTTAACATGGAAATCACCGTAGTGACATTGGTTGAGGAACAAATGTCCCTGTGGAAAGGTAACTTGCCAAGGTTACCCATTAAGTCAAATATAGTGCGTTTGGTTACCCCATGAACGGGTATACCAACGGGAGTCGTCACCCCCAATAGATCTATCCACAATATTTGCGTTTACTCGCAAGTAATTAATGTTTCATGATATGGAAATAGTGGCACTGGAAGGTACTTAGGCAATAATATATCTGGATAGCATACAGTTGGAAAAACACTTGCATTCATGGTTTAAGCATGTATCCCCCTCGCGGGTTTATAAAGTATTCAAAAGATTTAAAATGCGAGGCTATGAACTCACCTTAACAGGGAAATCTGATTGATGGCAAAAGTATATGAAATGAAAGTAACGGCCTCGTCACGTAACCTGAGGGTAATATGTCAAGTCTTAGTGTGATTGTTTATGTTTTCAAAACTTTATAAAGTTTAACATACATCTTACTTTGATTTATTAATTTATGGAAATATTGTATCACTGTTCGGGCTATCATAATTCAGAGGTCATGCAGTAAACGTTTGAGGAGCTAGGACACTTTAAATCGTAAATCCAGCAAACTCATCAAAACGTATACTCAAATGAAACCCCTCACATGAAATTCCCTAGTAACGTGATACGATAAGATTTTAAGTTTCTTCAAAAGCTAGTCGATGATAAGTTACGTTAAATATGTAATTGTTTTATAATGCGTCGATAGATGATTAATAACGACAAATGTGTCAGGTTTTAATAAAATCAAGTCTTATAATATTTATATATATTTTTATAATTTATACAAAAATATTACATTTTATATTTTTAAGAATACAAAAATGGCAATATATACCCTTGATTTTTATACTTTTATGAGTTTAATCCTTTATATATATAAAGTATATATATATTAAACCTTTGACTTTAAAATTTGGCAAAACAGCCCCTTGTAGTTATAACTTTAGGAAAATGACATTTTTGACCCAAAACTATATAATTTCACAGAAAGTTACGATATATACCCCTATGCATGAAAACATTTGCAAATCAAGTCCAAAATTCATAATTTTGATATTTTGAATCCAATAGAGTATTTGCAGCTTATGGCTTATTAAATAAGCTAAAATAAGAAGTTCTCATTAACAAAGTTAGAAAAGTGATCTTTACTAGAAAATCAAAACGGGTCATTTTTAGGGTTTAACAAAAAATCATGGGTATGAGGCTGTCAAGGCTGAACAAGATTTATATAGGATCTCACAAACTTATGAAAGATTTAAAATAGATAATAAGTTTATGGAAAAATTTAGAGCGTTACTAAGCTTAAATGGGTCGAAAGGTAGGGTTTCTGGTTCGTACGCCTAGAAACGCCTTCAATGGCTTCTTTTTCTTGATTCTTGACTTTAATTCTGATCTTAAGACTTCACTTGATCTTCTTAGCATTATATTAGAACTCCATTTGTATGTTTGATGAGTTTTAAAGGTGTGTTATGAACTGGTTTGCATGTTGTGGCTATAGAGGGTTGAATGACCCTTAGTGGGCCAAGTTTCTTTGTGTGGTGCCAAGTGATGTAGAGATAACTAATAAAGGCTATAAGGTAGAATGAAAGGCTAAAAGGTAGCCTTTAAGTAGGTGTAAAGTATTGGAGGGTTCGTTTACAAAGGTATGAGTGGGGGTGTTTGGAGTGCAATTGGTGGTAGCAGCTTACAAAGAGGTTATTGAGGTGGTTTGTCAGGCTGCTTGGGTGACAGTAGGTTAGTCATAGGAGGTTCTTGAGGTGTAAGGTGCTAGCTTAGTGTACATTGGGTCAAAAAAAGAAAGAACAAGGTGTCGGTTGGTTTTTGGTCTCGGGTTAGGTTTTATTTTAGTTTGAATTGAATAGGGTTAGGGATTAGGATAGCTTAAGGATTTAGGATTAAGTTTAGTGATAAGATTAGTGTTAGGATTAGGGTTTAGGATTAAGGTTTAGGTTTAAAATGAAATTAGGGTTTTAAAAACTAGTTTAGGGTTTTAGATATGTTTTAGGAAAAGTTTAGGGTTATGTTTAGGGTTTAGAAGTTGTGCATTAAGTGTTTGTATGTTGTGTTTAAAAGGTGGTAAAAAACAAGAGAAGAATTTGGAGAAAATGGCAAAGTTTGAATTTATGCTTCTTAGATTTGTACATTGAGCTTAAATGACTTGTACATTGACTTAGAGGGAAATGATATTCAAATTTTATGTATGGTACTCTTGTACACATGTTTTGGAAACTTGTACATTCATTTTGTATGTATACATTACATATAATTAGGGTTTTGATATACACGTTAATGAATAAAGTTGATTTAATAGTAACGTTTTGAAAAGTATGTTAAATGGATAACGTATCTGGTAAAAATGATATTAGAACATTGACTTGACATATTAAGATGTTTACATGATATAAACATAGATAGGGGGGGGGGGGGGGTGGGTGGATGCATTAGTAGAGGTGCGTGAGCTCATTACCTTTAGATTATGTAAACCACATTACACAATGGAATAAAACAACAAATTTCCCTTTAAAAAGGTGGTTGGTATGTGCTTAATTACACATACCTTTTACCTATAAAAACGAGCCTAAAATGACCAAAAACGGACATAAAATGCCAAACATATGTGTGTTTTGCTATTTGTGTTGTGCAGGTATCGGATATTCACTAAAGGACAAAAACAAAGCCAAAACCGAGCATGGAATTGGAAAAAGTGCAAAAAAACCAAAGCCGAAGACATAAGCATCTTATTTGGCCAACCCGTACCCAAGTTATTGGGCCGAGTCAGCCCATTAAGCTCATTTATTCAATTAAAAGCCCAAACCCTTTAATTATAAAATCTGGCCCAATCCACTTTAACTAAGGCCCAAAACAATCTTAACAGCCCGTTAGCCTATACCCTTTTAAACCCTTTCACATTTAGTCCCTATCAATTTAGCATTAGTCCCTTTTACCCTTTTACCCCTAACACTGTTAGTCCTTTTCCTACACTGTTACCAAATTAAACACTAAAACCATTTCCCACCATAATCACTATTCCCTCACCCCTGACAATCGTACCCTACTAACAGACAAACACTTTTAACTTCTTCCCCAGAACCAAACAACACCAATTTAACCTATTACTCTATGAATAGGACAAGCCACGATGGAAATCCTATGAAGGCTGATTGGACAGAATCAAATCAAGGGCTAGGATTCAAAAGCTTGGAAAGAAAGAAAGATTTGAAGGCCAGGATGAAGGGTTCAATCCTCCTCACACAAGAACACAACTAGCACACCCCTGTGCACAATTTTTTTATATATATTAGGATTTGATTTCATTGTAAAGGGGGAGTAGTTTAATGTAGTGCAGAGTAGTGTAGGTTTAATTCTTATCTTACTGCTAATTTCCATTTATTGTATTTAATTCAAGCTTTGTAACTTTTTTAATATTAATGAAAATTTTAGTTTTAAGTAAATCTTTAATCTGTTTTATTCTAATGCAATTCAGCTTAATATTGTTTTAAAGTCATTTAAATAAGCTCTTATAATCTAGTGTTTCTTAGATAGGCTTTCTCAAAAGCTTATCTAAAAGCTTTTACTGTTTCATTTAATCACAAGTAAATTACCTCAGCTTATTGGATGATAAGCCAAAAAAGGATGGGCTTATTGGACTTTTACCAGCTCATGAACATAAGCTGGAGCATGTAGAATAGTCTCTAAAGCAATTTTGGTCCTTGTTTAAGCAAGGACTAAGGTACGCTCTCTTATTCATTTGTAGCTTAATTTATATTACTGCTATAATGTGCTATATTCACTGCTTATTTTGCTTATTCTGTTTTTGATGGTTATTAAAAGAAAAAATTGTTGCATAAATAGTTTAAAAAGTAGATTATTAATTTTTTGATAATTTTGTCTTTCAAAGATGTTTAAAATGCCTATTTGGTTTTAGCTTATTTAGAAATTGTTTTGCTTTAAATGTTCCTTATATGTCCTTAATTAGTAAAGTTATTAATCTGTTATCATGTTTTAAGTCTTTTCATAATATGTTTTAAGTTTTAAATGATTCTTAAGAATTTAAAGGGGTGTTTGGATTGGAAAGTAGAAACTCATGTTTCTACTATTGGATTGATTTCATCCTTTGATTTAGATTCATTCTGTCAAGATTAATGGTTTATTAAAGTTTTATTAAAGTATTAAAGAGACGATTGTCAAGTTTTTACGGATTTGTATTGAGTTTTTAAGTCCTGCATTTCTAATAAACTGATCTAACTGTTTAATTTTTAAAAGTATAGTAGAGGCTTGGTTTTAAATGTTCAAAGCTGCATCACTGAGTCATATTTGAGACCTTTTCATTAACTCATTGCCTTTAGACAAAAAGTGTTAAGCATTTCATTCAAAATCATTATAGCATGATTAACTTTTGAAAACTTTTTATTTTTTTTAATTTTTTGGCAAATCTAGTTGAGGATTAAATTCACTTATTTTATGGAACTTTTGTTTAGTGAGCTTATTTAGTTTTTATTTCAAAGCTGTTTTAAGTTATTCTATTGGTCTAGAGAAGTTATAAGTCTTATACATTAGCCTTTAATTCTTTTAAAATGTGTGCCAAGAGTCTGCAAAACCATTTTGGAGTCACCTGCCTTTTTGTCTTTTCAGCCACTTCAGCTATAAGGTTTTGCTTATTTTGTTCCTAAGTGCTTACAAGGTATAGTTTTAATTTGTTTGGCTTATTAGTTTTTTTTTTTTTTTTGTCCCTTTAGATTTATTAAGTCCAAAAAGCTAATCAAGGTTAGTTAAATGGTCATATAAGTCTTTTAAGCTGTACTGTCATTTTGATTAGCTTTTCTCTAAGCATATTTTAATATTTTTTAAAAAAAGTGCTTTTACAAAAGTTTGCTTATTTCACTTTTTTTAGCTTTTCAAAAGTTAAATTTAACAAAATAAAAAAGTTTCAAAAAGGGAAGCCACAAGGTCGCACCTGTGACCTCCACTTTACTCTCAACATTTTAACACTCCACACTCTACCATCTGCGCCTTTGGTTCTTCTGTTAGAACCCTTAGGGCCACTTGGTATTTAAGGGTTTTTCCTTTTAAGCATGCAGACCTTTAGGGCTTACTTTATCTTATAAGATAAGCGTGTGGACATATTTTATTTTCCTAGGATTAGAATTACCTTAAGTATTTTTAGTAAATTTTTCAGAAATTTCCAATTTAGTTTAATATTTTTAGGTTAAATTAGTTTTTAATTCATAATAAATAAAATAAATTCAAAAAATATTAATTCTTTTCTAAAATTATTTTTAATCTTATTAGGACTCCTCCTTTAAAAAATTAAATTTGCTTTTTAGGGGTCAAAATTTGATAATATAGGTTTTAAGTCGCGTTTTAGATTCCCATTAACGTCTTAAGATTTTTTAAGTACCTTAATTTGCTTTCGTTTTTAGCTGCCTTTATTTGTTTTGCAATGTTATTTTGTAGATTTAGAATCCAAATCAAAAATTTGATTATTCAAACACGCGATCACGAACTTAACCTCGATTTTCAATTCATGCCTCGTCGGGAAACGACCTGGGAAGGTTTTTTGGTTTTACTTTGGATAAAAATAATCTTTTTAAACCTTACGGAATACTTACTCTCTCTTATTAATTGATATTTTGGGAATACTTATTATATATTTACATATTATATATAAATATAAATATATACTATATATATTATATGATATATATATATCAATAGATAAATATATATATATATATATAATATATATATGTATAGAAAGAATTTTTAGAACCATTTTTTGGCCCGCTGCCGGGAGGTGTGTGAGATTATTGTGGTTTTTACTTTGAAGATTAGTGATTTGAAGACCCTTCCCCGTGAAGTTTTTGTTTTCATTTTGTGATTATAAAATATAAAAATACAAAAATATTTAATTATTTTCTCTTTTATTTGTGGATTTATTCTTATATAAGAAAACAATAAAAATAATCATAAATACATCCTAAAATATTTAAAATACAAAAAAAATTATACTACAAAAGAAATCGATAATGTCAATTGTTAGATCGGTCTCCATTTAGATACAAACTATAAGAGAGATAAAGAGGGTTTCCCACGATCATCCGACCCGAAAGTGAAAAGGTTTTAATACGCTTCGCGATGACCCGTTCCTCCGCTTCTTTGTAAGTAATTTAGAGAGCTACCGTGCACCTTTGATTTTTCGGTCCCAAAAATATTTTTTCTTGTTTAAATTACATAAAATCCAAAAACTATTCTTCGTAACCCCATTTCGTTTAATTCTTCTCTTACCCCTCTTTGAAAAAAAATTCTATCATCATGATGGTTAAAAGAACTGTTCCGTCTTGTGTGAGCTTATGTAATAAGAACATAGTTGTGCAAATGATGAGATTTTCCACAGATAATTTTGTTCGTGATCCTAATACGATTTCTTATGATGAAACCCTCGACTCATCTCAACAACTTCCAAGTGTGGAGGTCCATTTGGTGGTCTATATTGTCGATAGTGTACTTGTGAGCGGTGTAGAAGAAATTATACGGATGAAGTTTGTGCTTTATGCTGTTATGGAGTTGAAAAATCATTGGTTAATGATTCAAATCTAAATTCTTTCATTGATTCTCCAAATATTTTCAACCCACCTCCATAACCCCAAACGTATTCTTGTAAGTTTTGTGGAAACAATGCTCATTATGGTTACGATTGTCCACCTCAAGTTCCGTTTATTTATAATCCGGAACCGTGTTACAATCAAAACTTTGATAATGATTTCCCACAAAGTTTTCAAAGTTACCGACAACAATATATTTGTTGTAAAAACTGTGGGGGTCCTAATGAGACTTTCCAGTGTCAACCGTTGAACCAAATTTTATATGAACCTAATCTTTGCAATAATTCAAGTTCTTTCGGTTTTGACCAATATCAACCCCTGCAGTATACCGTCATTCATTAACCTCCTCAAGAAACGAGTGTGCAAGCCAGAGAAGACCTAATTAAATCTATACAAACTTTTTTAAAGAAGTTTAATCGTATATCTTTTAGAGAAATGCCGAAGGTTTTATTGCTAGCTTAGGAGAAATTTTTTAAAATTAAGCATGCTTTTAAAGAAAAGCAACATCAACCAGAGGATATACAAGAATTGCTTTGTAAACTTCTTAAAGATGTGCAAATTATAAGTGAGGAGCTGGCAGATTATATTAATACTCCGAACTGGAATTGTCCTGCCTTCTATGACAATAATGATGAAGATGATGACGAGGAGTATACTATTTCAATCACACCCGTCTTACCAACTGTGGAACCCGATAGCTCTTTAAGTATGGGGGACGAGAAATCTTAGCACTTTCCTTAAAAGAGGAGAGTCTAGGTTGATGACTCTTGTCCCGATCCCAAGTGAGATCCGAGGTTATTTCGATATATGTGTGATGTGCCTTTTTTGTGAAAATTCTCACCCTCTTGATGCTTTAAAAGATCATTCTGAGATTTTCGTCGATCCCAACGATGATTATGCTTCGAGTGATGACGATCCTCTTTACAATGAGGACATCGATTATGTCGATGCATCACCTCCCGATTCTGAGCTCGCCAACTTAGAGGAGGTGAAGGATTTTGACACAGAAGGTGGAGAGATTGATCCTGATAATCTTCAAACAATCAAGGACGATATTCTTATGAGACATTACGAATATACCTTTCTTAATGCTAAGAATCGAAAGAATTCAAGACAATCCCACTCCAGCGTCGGGGGAGGGGGGGGGGGGGGATTCTGTACTTAAGTCTCCCTACTCATTTCGTAACACTTTATTGGTAGGAGACAGACACTTCTGTAATTTTTTTTACCGTGAATCCGATAGTTTCTGCTTGACATGAAGAGAAAAGTAGTGGCAATCCCACTTCTCATTCTGATTTATCTCTTCCAGATTATGAAGCATTCTATTATGATAATGAGCCCGATTCGGAAAATTTCACTATAGATGTGGTGGAGGATATTTTTGATAATCCAACAAGAGAACTTTACGTTCATGTGCCTAGTCTTCCCCACCCATCCCTCCCTTTATCTGGATTCGGACTTCGCTCCTTCTGATGATTCCCTCGGATCCGATCTTGTAGATAATAGAAGAAAATATTCACAAATGAAAGCGATAACTTCACGGGGAAGGGTCTTCAAACACTAATCTTTAAACGTAAATACGAGAATTGCACATACCTCCCCGACAGCGGCGCCATTTTGATAATCGTCAAACATGTGTCGAAATAATATATAGTATTTCCCGTTAGATAAGAAAATTACTTTAGGAAAAGTAATAGTCTATCTTCCGAGTATTGTATCCACGGCGAGAGATGAATTTGAAATCCACGAAAGTATCTTGTTTGATGCTCGAATGTCAAATATTTTTGTTTTTGGTTTAAAAATAAAAATTTAATAAAGAAAAACTAGATATCAAACCTTCCCCATGGACAACTAAATTTGGGGACGAGTCAAGCTTAGTGACTCATTAATAAACAAGCGCTTCGTGGGTGGCAACTCATGCTTATCCTAATATAATTATAATAGTAGTAATGAATAAGTGTGACGTGAGGAGGTTCACCTCTTCCTTTTTCTCGTGTTTCGTGTTTTGTGTTGTATGTCCAGGATTGCCCCAGATTATGAAGACTCTCGTGCTCATGGTTTTGTCTTTCGTTCACTCGAGCTTCAATCCTTAGCATGATTATGGGAATCCAATATGCTAAATCTTATCGACTAACGTTTATCTTTGAGCATACTTAATAAACGGCTTTAGATTTACGTAGAGACCCTTCTTAAAACATTGAGGACAACGTTTAGTTCTAGTATGAGGGGGGGGGATCTATTGATTTGATTATGCCTGCAGTCGTTGTTCTCATGTAATCCTGTTTTTACCACCAAAATAATAAAAAAATGAAAAATTTTAAAAATTTTCAAAAATAAAATAAGTGTTTTGTCACAATGTTTGACTTTCCTGCTGGGTAGAACAAGAATAGATTTTGACTCGATCGAGCGTGTTGAGCTCTTAGCTTTGTCCCTTAACCGTTATAAACTTGACTAAGCTAGTTTATTTGACTAAGCATTCACGGATTTTTTTATTAAAGATTTTAAATTTGTGAAGAACAAGAAATGATAAAGTTAATTATGAGTAAGATGCTAAACAAGGATTATTTAGAAATCTTAAGAGCTCATATGTGTAGTTTGTGGCTTTTTCTCTCATAAGCTCCTAACCTGACTAATAATACGTGCTCTTTTTGAAAATTAAACTTAAATCAACGATTTTTTAATGTAGTCGATAACAATAATTTATTTAGTCTTAATTCAAATTTATACTTAAATTTTCTAAATTTTTTTTCTCTATATCGTGGTAATATGTTTTTATGTTAAAAAAAATAAAAAAATGAGGTAATAATAATAATAATAAAAATTGTGGGCTGATAAAAGTTTACTGCCTCTTGCCGGCTCACAACCGATGTGGCAGTCTTCAAAAAGGTCAAGGATTTCCTTCGTTTAAAGGATGTATAATTATATTAAGTGTAATATATGTGATTTAATAAATATAGGGGAAATATCTTTTTCTTAAATTTAAATATTCTTTTGAACTAAGACTATTTCGTTTTAAGTTGTGGTTTTTCTAAATAAATTATTTATTTGACGGGAAGCCTAAGAGTTTTTGAAACCGAAGGTCCGTGAGTTCTGATACTATTCTCTGTGGGGTGTCAAAAGCCTGGTCACCTAAGCCGGTCTCGGCTGGGATGTGCCGAGAAGAAAGTCGCTACATGGAATGATCTCGCCTTCAAAATCATAATTCTTGGGAGGAACGTAAAGCATAGAAATATTGAAATTTTCTTAAAAAGGTTGATCTATGGTTGAAAATCGAAATTAGCACATTCACATATGATATAATAATTGTCGGGAGTGAAAAGTTCACAAGTTACAAATATGAGTAGTGTTAGCATCTTAACTTATATTTAATGGTGATTTCGTTTTTAAGCTTGGTTTGGGACAAGTGAAAAATCGGGGAGGATGAATTTATCCTTATTGGGCATTTTAGGATTGAAGTGCTTCTTGTTCTATGACCCTAAAGGTTATGAAAATAACGAAAGTCCAAACATTCTAGAAAAAGGAAAAATATAAAAAAATATGTGTGGTAATTAGTTTAGATTTGTAAAATGGTCAAAACGGGGCTTTTCAAAACTAACGATTCTTAATTCCTTAAGATGAACACTTAGCTACTTTTCGAGGTAATTAGTCGAGGGGAATTAAAACTCTTAGCCTTCAAAAGTGTTCACTTATAGCATTGCTTGAGGACACGACAATATCTTAGTATTGGGGATTTTGGTATATGCTTAATTACACATACCGTTTACCTATAAAAACGAGCATAAATGACCAAAAACGGACATAAAATGCCAAATATGTGTGTGTTTTGCTATTTGTGTTGTGCATGTATCAGATATTCACTAAAGGACAAAAACAAAACCAAAACCAACAAAATCGAGCACGGAATGGAATAAGCGTGAAAAATCGAAGCCGAAGACGTGTACATCTTAAATGGGCTAACCCATACTCAAGTTAATGGGCTGAGTCAGCCCATTAAGATTTTCTATTAAATCAAAAGTCTTTATAAAGCCCAAAATCCAATTAATAAAATCTGGCCCAAACCAAATTAAAAAGCCCAAACCACTTTAATAGCCCATAACACCCGTTAGTCCATTTACACCTCTAGTCCTTTTCTATTTCACCATAAGTCCTAAAACTATTACACCGTTAGTCCCTTTCCCCTAACTCCCGTTACAAATCAAACACTAAAACCACTTTCCCGCCAAACCCCCTGTCACTATTCACCCATCTCTTTCCCTCTTTTTCTCTACAACCAGACAAACCCACTCAATCCCACTTTTTAATCCCACCCCCAGCAAGATGACAAGTCCACCTTGGCAATCCCATGAAGTTTTATTGGTCCAATCAAATTAATGGTTGTGATCAAAACAAAGAAACAAAAATGAAGAATCAATGGCTCAGAATTGAAGACTTGGAGAACACTCTCCCATTCCTCTCACAGAAAAAAACACAAGCTCAAGACCTAGAACCTTCTCATTCATCTATAAGTAGCGACCATTAGGGCAGAATTTAGAGTATCTAGTGTAGCTCTTTATTGTATTTTACAGCTTTTATTAGTTTAAGATAGCTGATTGTAACTTTCTTTCCAGTCTTGTAAACGTTTTTTTAAGAATGAATGAAATTTTAAAGTTTTAGGTTAAATTATGTTTTTAATGTTACTGAATTATATGTTTTAAAAATGGTTTGTTAAGTTCTAATAAGCTCTTGTTTCCCTTTGTCTAAACTGTTTTATTTAAGCAATATAAGGTTTTCCATAGCTCATTCTTGGGTTTCGTTAGGCGGGAAAAAATGGTTTTGTGTAGGTTGGCAGCTTTGGCCCCTCAAGTCTTATAACTTCATTGTAAACTTCGCCCTTTTATGATACAAACTAAAGGGGTATTGGCAGAACTGGCCCTAAAGTCCATACTTTCAACTGCCTGTATGCAATTTCAAGCCCTTGTAATACAACTTGAGGTTTGGCAATTTTAGTCCCTCAAGTTGTATTTTCTTCACTTGGTTGACTTTTGACTTTGTATGGCTTTGGCTTCGATTTGACTGTGTCTTTTCCATCCCGTGCTTGGCTTTGTTTGTTTTTGGCTTTCTTCTTGTCCTTTTCTTGAATATCCGTTTCCTGCGCAATACAAATGCAAAACATACAAAACAATAAATTATTTTGGTAGAGTAGCGTTTTTAGTCATTTAAGTCCGTTTTTGATAGAAAATGGTATGTGTAATTAAGCACATACCAAAATCCCTCATACTAAGGTATTGTCGTGTCCTCACGCAATGTTATGAAGTAAACACTCAAGAAAACTAAGAATCTCGAACCCCCTCGACTAATTACCTCGAAAAGTAGCAAAGTGTTCGTCAAAGGGAAACAAAGAATCAAATAGCTTCGACAAGTCCCTTTTTCACCATTTTTTATGTGTACACTAACTATATAACACCCCGTGTTTTAGGTCATTGTACGACGATCGCGTGCCCGATGTCGTAAAATATTATTTTACGAGATTCGTATTGAGCGAGAGTCGTCATTTAACATTTTATATTGTCGATTAAAAATTTTTCGTATTATTACTGAAAGATTTGGAAAAGATTGGTTTTACTTTATTTTTGACGTTCCGCGAGTCGACGTTTGACCGCTATGCGTTCCTATAATCGTCTTCGAGCTTCTTAAAATTTAACGACGTGTCTCGCTATTTTCTTATGATACATAAAATATCATTTTATGACCATGTCGTATTTGTTTCTTTCTCTGGCCTAGGCCAAAGCTCGCGTTTAAAGTGCTCACGTTAAATTAACTATATAATTTTACAAAATATCTAAAAGATATTTGTGAGATATTTTGGCAATATTTGTGAGATATTTATTAGATATTTTCATGAAATATCATATATAAGTTTCAAAGATTCATTCTTTCTTTCCTTTCCTTGTCTTGTGGCTGCCGAATATTTCACCCACACAAACCATTCATTTTTCTAGTTTGATCTCATTAACACATTAAAGTATCACTTAAATGGTGAGATGAATCAAGTAAGAACCAAGTTGTAGTTTGGTTTCTGCTCCTTTTTCCTTCTTGGTTCGAACCAACAAGGGGTCAAAGGAAGGGTTTTTCTTGGAAAGGTTGTGGGTACGAACCTGTACAAGACACAGAGGGTGTGTTTGGTTATTGAAAGTTATTGGGTTGGTTCGAGTTTTGATTTGGTTCGGTTGTTGGTGGTGAGCCGCGACATACTCAAGAGGAGCAAGGCGAGAAATTTATCGAGTCCGTTATCGCTTAAATAGCATTGTAAGGTTTCCTTCATATTGGTTTTATTGATTTTCGATTATATTATCGATTTGGTTATATGTGATGAAAATCCATTGAAACTTGCGGCGTTTAGTGTAATATGTTGTTGATAGTGAAGTAGGATTAGTATGAAATTATAAGGCACATTAGATGTGGCTTTGATGAGATTTTGGGTCAAAAACGGATTTTGGCGTGATTTGTAACTAGCGGACTGTGAGCAGAAAGTTTGGCACGCCAAACGAGGATCGAGATTTCGTAGAATCTGATTTTAGACTGTGAAATGTGGTAGAGCTTGCTTAGACGATCGTTTCCATATAAGGATCATCTTGTAACTCCTAATAACGAATAAGTTATGCCGAAAACGAGATATATTCGAAACACTAAATTTATGCACTAGTATAAAAGGGCGCTTGCTGTCCGGATTTTAAAAGCTCGATTCGGGCACTTTCGAGTCCGTTTCGGCCTTCGGCCGAAACATGAAAGTTGTTCGGAAGGTCGTTTTACTTTTCCGCGAGGTTCTTTAAGTCTAAAAGCGAGTGCTAACGGGTCTTAAGGCGGGGGCAAAATCTGGCTGGTTGGTGTAATTATTACACTGAATCAACCTGATCGAGTGCGTTTATCACCTTTCAGCCTGTGAGAGTCTCGGAGTTCTCGGACAAAACTGAAAGTAGTTCGATATCGTATTCGCATAAAATTCACTTTAGAACCCAGTTGTGAAAATAGATTTAGTGGGTTCGTTTATAGTCGGGTCAGACTTAGAAAATAAATATACTTTATAAAAGTCATTACTCCTGGTAGTGTTAAGTTACTCCTGGTAGTGTTATAGTTACTCCTGGTAGTGTTAAGTTACTCCTGGTAGTGTTATAGTTACTTCTGGTAGTGTTATAATTACTCCTGGTAGTGTTAAGTTCCTCAGTAGTGTTTAAAGTTACTACGGTAGTGTAAGTTACTCCCTGTAGTTATATCCATTGCTACTTTAGTAAATAAGTTACGTCCAGTAAGAAGTAATTTTGTCATTAGTACTGGTAGTATAAGAATGGTTATTATTGGTAGTGTTGTAGTTAGTCCGGGTAGTACAAATGGAAAATAGTATATATAAAATATACTCAGTGTTAAGGTTGGGACGCGCAAGTGGATTTCTCATCACATATATGTGTGTAAACATATATATAAATATATATATGTTTTCGTTGTAACGATGTACACATCGTTGATCGTATTTAATACGTGTGCTATAATAGAGCGACATAATTATAGGGTCGTGGCCGAGATCGTTGCAGATTCGGTTTGTGAGTTATTGGATTAATAGTTCGTGGTCTTTAATTCAAGGTGAGTTCATAGCCTCGCTTTTAAATCTTTTGAATGTTTTATAACCCGCGACGGGGATACATGCTGTTTACAAAATGCATTTACATGACTGATTACAAATTTGTTACATACTTACTTTGCATAGCTCGCTAGGGATACATAATTTGACCTTTAATTTGTGGTCATAAATGCAGTAACTATACCATTGAAATGATTACGGATTAGCTTAGGCTGATTGAACTGAATTTTTAAAATTGCTGCCCGGGTGTTCTTGGAAGGGACACCGGTAACGGGAGTACATATTTAAAACGGTACTGCCCGGGTGTTCTTGGAGGGGACACCGGTAACGGGAGTACATATCACTGCCCGAATTGGGTACATACAAGTCTACGTCACAGCATCATGAACTGTAAATCACTTGGAGGGTGAGCGCGAATGTTATGAAATAGATCTATTCGTTATGATCCTCGGTTCGAGGTGATTAGACGATCGGCCGAAACGAACCGATTATAGCGTGATGTCCACTGCGAATGTATATAACATAGTTCTTAATCCGAGATTGGACCAATCCCCGTTCGGGGACTATCTATTACTGAAAACGAACGTATAACATTCGTATTGCGTTGGGACTACAGTGGCCCCAAACCTACACATACTTGAATCAGTTTGGTGACATTAAATGTGTCAATGCATTCTTTATAAATCTTGGGACAAGAATTGGTAATTTTTTGGTGACATAAAAATGGGGGTGGGGGGGTCATGCATTCGTTTAGAAATCTTGGATAAGATGATATTTTTGTGACATAAAATGGTGTCATGCATTCTTTATAAATCTTTGGGACAATAAAAAGATGGTAATTTTTGTTGCATAACAATGTGTCATGCATCTTATAAATCTTTGGGATAAGATGGGTATTTTTGGGTGTACATAAAAGGGTTCATGCATATCTTTAAAAATCTTAGGGATAAGATGGTATTTTTGGTGACATAAAATGGTGTCATGCATTCTTATAAAGTCTTAGGATAAGTTTGGTACTTTTGGTGACAATAAAATGTGTTCGTGCATTCTATAAATCTTGGATTTTTTACGAAGGGTACTGTGATGATACAGTTGGATTAATCCATATTTAAACTAAGCTATGAATCACCAACTTTAATGTGACACTTTTAAGCAAGTTTCTCAGTGAATAGATGCTTGGATATTTGATGTGGCATTGAGTCTTTACATTCAAGTTTTCATGGTGAGCAATTAATGGGACACTATTATTTTGATTTTCAGAAAATCCAAACGAGAATGTTTTTACAAACAACACTTTTTAGAGGTCACGTTCTCTTGTATCTAGACGCTGATGTATTATGAAGTACACCCAATGTGGTATTCCGCTGCGTTGTTGTGATTTTGGGGGTGTTACAAACTATCCTTAATATTTTGGATTTCCTTTTTCTTTTCTTTGACTGCCTGTTTGACTTTCTTTATTTTATCAACACTGGGATCATAGAATGAGAAGCGCCCATAGAATAAATCTAACGGATTCCCTGGACAGATAAATTCATCGTCCCCCCCCCCTCCCGCACGAGTCCCAGCCCTCCCCCCGCCACCCGATTATTCACTAGTCCCAAGCTAAACGTAAAAAACAAATCACTGTTAAGTAACAAGTAAAGATGCTACATCTACTTGAACTAAGACTTGGCCAACTTTTTGCTCCCAACAATTATTCAATTAGAGTGGTTGTGCTTAATTTTAAGTTAAATTTAGATCGACAGTTTTAGAAAGTAGTATAGTTTATGTGCATAACGATATTTCTGAAGAAATCTAGGGAAAAGACTAGATCACCCACCAACCAGCATATTCCTCGATAGGATCTCATGCCGATATCACTTAGTTTATCAGGTTGAGACCCCACAGGAGAATGTTCTCAATGTAATGACGGGATACTACCACCTTTTTAGCCGATTTCTTAGATTTAACCGCTAAATAAACCAATACTACCACAAAGCACGCAAACTCAAAAATTTAATGATCTCATTGGGTGAGATATTCCTGTAGCGATCTTATCTTCTCCAGGACGTCTCACCGTCATCAGCTAGAGTGCCCAGGTTTGACACCCCACGTATAATACTTAAATCGAAACAATCTACCGACGGTAACCAACAACATTTGAAGTCTTAAAGCAATTTATTCTTAGTTCAAAATTATACTTAAGTTTAGAAAAAGAAATCTTAACCATTAAATTTTCATTTATTGCTATATACTATACTACCGTCATCATTTACATGACTACAACATCGGTCACGCCTCCGACAAGATGTAGTGACTTAGTCTGACGACGATTTCTTATTGATGACACTTTCGAATGCCGACTTGGCATTTATTATCTCACTAGAGCCTTTTTTTGAAGACAAGCATACATCGGTTGTGAGTCGGCAAGATGCAGTTAAACCTTTAACACCCACAGATTATATTATTTTATCTTTTTTTTTTACAACATATATTGCCGTAATAGAAGAAAATATTTGTTTTATTAGAAACTTCAAGTATCAGCTGAACTAAGATGAATATTTTCGTTTCCGAAAGAGCTTCTTTTTAGAAAATGTCGGTTTAAAGTTAAAGCAAAATTGAGCACGTTTATTAGTCAGGTTAAGAGCTTTTGGGAGAAAAAGCGACAAGTTACACTATAAGCTTTTTAAGATTTCAAAATAATACATTTTAGCAACCAACCTTGTAAATAACACTATCACTTTTCGTTCTCGCAAATTAAAATCCTAATAAAAGGATCCCGCAAATGCTTAGCCTAATAGAATTTCGTTAACTAATGGTTTAAGGGAACAAAGCTAGGGCTCAACACCCCGATCGAGTCAAAAATTTATTCTCATTCTAAACCATTAGGAAAGTCCAAAACTGTGACAAAACACTTATTTATTTTTTGAAATTTTTTTAATTTTTTTTCATTTTTTTTGGTATTTTGCAAAAAAATTTTGGTGGTAATAACGGATTACTGACACCTACAACGGCTGCTGGCAACAATTAAAACCAAGATTGCCCACCCCCCTATACTAGAACTAAAACATACGTCCCTCAGATGTTTAAACGGGGTACCTAACGTAAATCTAAGGCCATTTATTAAGTTTGCCAAAAGATTAAAATGTTAGTACCGATTAATTAGTATATCGTAATTCCCTAAATGAAGCTGGGGATGTGAAGCTCGGGTGATAAAACCGAGAGTCTTCACAATCCAAGAAATCCTGGACAATAAACCACAAAACATACAAACACGAATAATGAAAGAGGCGAGCCTCATCACAACACAAAACACTTATTCCAATAAAGTGAAAAGATAGACTGGATAACCATAGGTTGCCACCCACGAAGCGCCTTGTTTTGTTAACCGAGTCACAAGCTCGACGACTCGACCCCGAATTCATTGGTCCATGGGGAAGCAAGTGGAAGATAAAATCATCATCGGACTTTCTTTTAAGTGGTTTGGATAACCATTGAATTTCATGAAAGTTCCACTCCGATGAGATACATCCGGCATAAAAGAATGATATATTAGAGCCGGATCAAATGGTATCTTCATTCCCTGGAGAAAGATATTGCGGGAACAACGAGATACGTGAGAAAAGCAAGAAAGATCCATACAACATAAATCGAAGAGAGAAGATTGGTCATCCTCTAATGGTACATTCACATTAGTCGTAGACACATTCTTACGAATCCCGAGGTCAATAGAAGTCCGAATCTCCCGATCCTGGCCCAATCTTAGAATTGGAAACATTCAATAGTCGGAAGAGACTGATTCTTAGTGAGTTCATCGGTGAACTCCTCATGATAAAGGTCACTCCTATCGGCAGGAGGAAACTGATCATGTTCAAAAATCAAAGATAAAGAGTCATATCGAGAAAAATCAACATGAGTAATGGAAATTCCACTACTCTTTAAAATCTTTTCTTTAAAATGATCTATCACATAGAAAGCTTTAAAATCGGAAGATGATAACTCAGAATGATATGTGGGACTAGCAACTCCGACCAATCCTTCTAGATTAAAAAAAAAAGTTCAGATTCAGGAATAGAATTATCAAAAGGTGTTAGTCTTCGCCAAGTAAAAGATTAGAAATGTGAGGAAGACTTGATCACAATATCGGAAGAATGGATGGATTTATCTCTAAGCATCGATCTTAGCATAAGATGATTGAATTAACAATTTTTCACGAAGGATATCGTCTTGATTGTTAAAAAGAATATCATCATCATGTTCTTTTTAACTTCTCCGGTCAACAATCTCCACCACCTCTAAGCTGACGATCTCAACATCGGGAGGTGATGCATCGACATAATCGATATCCTCACCGTAGGGAGAATCGTCATCACTTAAAGAATTATCATCATCGGAATTGACAACAATCTCAGAATGTTCATTGAGAGCATTAAGAGGGGTGTTATTTTCACAAAGAGGCACATCACACACTTTGGTCGAGATACCTTCGGACTTCACATGGGATTGGGACAAGGTCTTTCAACACTAGACTTTAATTACTTTGTCCGATTCTGATGCTGTAATAGTGCAAATGCTCGTCCCCATACATAGAGAGTTATCGGGTTCTCGATTGGTAAAAAATACGGGTTGTGATTGCAATGGTATCGTCTTTCGTTCATCTAATCATGAGCAAATGGAATCTTCCAATATCGAATCTTTAGCCGCTTGCTACTTTTTGCAATATGCTTTTCTTCTCCTTCTTTTGTATAACTGGACCAACAAATCACATAAGGTTGTCATTATTCCATAAACTTATACTAAATTGAGAAGAGACTCTTTTGGGAATTGAAAACCATTAAGAATTGAAGATTGGATGATTGACGGTATATTGCGGGGGTTGAACTTGGTCATAACCGAAAGAATTAGAATCATAACACGGATTAGGTTCGTAATAATTTTGATTTATCGGTTGACATTGAAAACTCATATGAGGTCCCCCGCAATCTTCACAACAAGGATATTTTTGTTGAAAACTCGGTGAAGTTTGTGGGAAATAATCAAAGTTTTGATTGAAACACGGGTCCTGATTATAGACAAACGGGACTTGAGGTGGGCAATCGAAACCGTAATGAGAATCGTTCCCACATAACTCACAAGAGTATGGTACGTATTGGGGTTGTGGAGGATGGTTTGCAACACTTGGAGAATCGTTAGAAAGAGTATAGAATTGAAGAAATTGGATTTTGAGTTCCATTTCCCAATAGTACAATAAAAGACAAACTCCCTAGTATTCATTACAACCAGATTATTGGTTCTACAAACCTAATGAAAAACGCAACATTCACGAAGGTCATGTTGTTGATCAAGCGTACTACAAATACAACAACATCGAGCGTGTCTTTACTAACATTCGCTTCAATTGTATCTTTTAAATCAACGAACCGATTGTTCTGAGATTTATTCTAGACTTCTATAATCAAGTCACGATACAAATCGATGATTATGGCTATCTTGTCATCTCTTTTATGATTCAACACCCATAACTCTTACTCTCGCTCAATTCGGTCAAATCTTTAAAAGTCCATACAATGCTCTCAATCCTAATCAAATCCTCACCAAAGAACTAAGCCCCGACATGAAGCAATAGGAAGAACTCATTCGAGAGAATGTGTTCGGACTAGGAGGACATCGGGACCGTCTCCCCGCTTGTCTTGCTCACATGTTGTATTGTGTTGTTTCCGAAAAACAATACAATCTTGCTTATTTCTTCATCAAAATAATCTAATGTGCTAGAGCTATTCCAACCGCAAATCTTCCGTATGGCATGTTTCTTACTCGTCTTTATCGACACGTCATGGAAACGTATCCTCATCTTGAAAATGGCATGTATAACATTGGTGAGCGAGTAATGCGTCCTCTTGCCCTAAAACAAACTCGACGACCTCGAAGTGATCGTGGCAAGGCACGTCATTCCGACTCTTCTTCATCCTCTCATCATCAAGGCACGTCATCTCATCAATACGATGATGATGATGATGATGTCGAAACTTCTCGAGCAAGTACTCCATCTCCTACCACCTATCTTAACTCCCTTAATCCACTCAAATACCAAAACTACCAAATGCCTTCTGCTTCCGAACAAACCGATGAAACTCTCTTTGAACGACAAATCACCTTGCTCAACCAAACGCAACAAATGCATAAGGAGATGCAAGGAGGGTTCAAATCATTTGGAAAGGCACTAAAAGGAGTGTTTAGCAAGAAGAAGAAGTGAAGTTAGCTAAATAGCTAAATGTAGTTTAAGATAATTTTTAACTTGATTATGTGTATATTCTTAACAACTTGTGTGGTGATTATCTGATGTATTCAAAAAGACTTATGTGTTGGTTATCTTTGGGTACTTGCTTGCTATGATGGTTTAAACCTTTAGTTGTTTTATTTAATCAACTATTTATGCTACTTTGGTTTCATGATTTGATGTGTTTATTACATGCTATATGATTAAATGTGCTCATACAACTCAATAGGGCTTGCTGCAGATAAACCACTGACTCGCCTCTTCTCACCCCCTTTTATTGTACCAATAAATATAAGTACACAATAAGGATCAAAATCCGCGAGACCAATTAAACCGGAAGTAGTATAGGGTGTCTCCGGGTCGTTATGTCCCAACGAGGCTTGAATGGAAAATCGAAAGACGAATTGATAATCGATGTTTGAATATGACAAGGAATGATTGGGTACTAACACTAATAAGCAAATGCACGAGAAGAGAAGCAAGGAAAATAAGCTAGAGCAGGCCTAAAAGCTAGGAATGGTAAAAACACTTAAAACTTTTATACTAAGACACAAATAAGCTCAAATAAGCTTAAGACAAATCAAATAAGCTAAGCTAACTCTAAATAAGCAAATTCAAAAAGCAATTAAGCTAAATTAAGCAAGAAAAACTCAGCAGTACTAACAGTATTAACTAACAGTACTAACTTGGAGTTAGTACTGCTAGCTTTAAGTTAGTACTGGTTGCTTAAGGTTAGTACTGCTAGCTTTAACAAAACACAATGAAACAAGAAAAAAGCAAATAAGCTAAAACAGATATTTAACTAACCCTAATAAGCACTCAGGCATAAGAATAAGCAACTAGATTAAACTAAAATGGCAAATAAGCTAAAAGCTACAATCTGATCAACTACTAAAATTGCTTTGAAAAGGCGAATAAGCTTAAATAAGCTTACTCCTAAAGACAGTACAGGAAAATGGTTTAATCTACTCTAAAAAGCTAAGGAAATCTTAAATAAGCAGAAATAATAAGCTGATAAGCTAAAATGAACCACCAGTACTAACAGTTTTAACTAACAGTACTAACTTGGAGTTAGTACTGCTAGCTTTAAGTTAGTACTGCTAGCTTTAAAAGTTCCAAAAGAGAACTAGCAGTACTAACTATGGGTTAGTACTGCTAGTTGAAAATACCCCTGAAAGTTTTCAAAAATCATTTTTCTTTTTATATTAAGCTGATTTGATCCTAATTTATTAAAAACAGATTATCAAATAACAAAATAAGACATTTATAAGCAGACTTCAATCAAGAATAAGCACTTAAATAAGCTGAATTTTTAATAAATGATCTAACATACGAGCAGTAGTAACTAATCACTAAGCAGACAACACATTAACATACTGATAAAGCATAAATAAGTAAACATAGGTAACAAACAAGCACTATAAGCAGTTCTAACGTAACTAAAGAAATGAGAGAAAGTGAATCTTACAACACCCGTGCTCAAAACAGGCCTAAAATCAGAATCACCAAGCACTTAACTTTAGAAAACAACTAGTGAGAGTCATAAGCCCATCCAGACTGGCTATCAGCCTAAAATAAGCTGTGTATATTTGAAGTGATTCTGTGTTTTCTCTTGAACTACTTAACTTTTTAAAGTTTTACTTAATTTAAGCAGCTTAAAAACAAACGGGTATTGCAGAAACTTTTAAACATAACTCATTTAAGAAACTTAAACTCTTGGAAATTGTAACTTATTAACAAACTCAATGTCATTAAAACTTGAAAGTGTTACAAAGCTGAAAGTAAAAGCTGTAAATGACTTTGAAATTTAAGCTAAGATTAAAAATTAACTAGTTACTAAGAAAATTGCCAAACCTCAAAGTTGTATTACTAAAATAACAAGACAAGGGTCAAAATTGCAAACCGGGCAAAGATTGCATTAAAGTTATATAACTTTATGACCATATCGAGCCAACTTCCCCAAAAACAATCTTTCCCGCCAACATACCCAGGTATAAACTTGGATGGCCTACCCAAAACTTCTTCCCCTGCAAAACCACCTCGACAGCCCTACCAAAATCATTTCATTCACCCTACTATTTTCCCCCCGAGCTGTATGTAGCCATGTTGGCAATTCGCACACCTTTTCCCAAGTATCTTCATGGCTTGAGATTGACCGCCAAAGAACACAAAAGAAATCAAAGTTGGATTTGCTTTAAAGACTTACCTCACACATACGAAGCACACTATGTTTTTGCTTCTCACAAAAGAAAGCACAAGCTGCAAGTCCAAAGAGATGATGACCTTCGTTATAAATAAGCCTTTGTAAGCCTTTTGGAGGGCATCCTAGTTTTTTAGTTTTCTTAGTAACACTTAAATGACTAAAAAACTACCAAAAATACATTTTATTGTTTGTTTTGCATTTTTAATTTCAGGAACGGATATTCAAGAAAAGAACAAAAAGAAAGCCAAAAGCAAGCAAATCAAAGCATGGAATGGAAAGGACAAAGTCAAAAGTCATCAAAATGAAGAAAATACAACTTGAAGGGCTAAAACTGCCAAACCTCAAAGTTGTATTACTAAAATAACAAGACAAGGGTTAAAATTGCAAACCGGGCAAAGATTGCCTTGAAGTTATATAACTTTAGGGGACCATTCTGCAACGTCCCCGAAAATTGCAATCTTTCCCTGCCCAACAAACCCCAGGTACAACTTGGATCTCCAAACTTCTTGCGCCCGAAGCAAAAAACCACTCGACACCCTAGCCAAAATCATTTCATCCACCCTACTATTTCCCCCCAGCTGTATAAAGTCCATGTTGGCAATCCCTCACCTTTCCCAAGTATCTTCAATGGCTGAGATTGACCCCAAAGAAGCACAAAAGAAATCAAAGGCTGGGATTTGCTTTAAGACTTACCTCACACAACAAGCACACTTAGTTTTTGTTGCTCTCACAAAAAAGCACAAGCTGCACGACCCAAAGATATTACGACTACGGCTATAAATAAAGCCTTTGTAAGCCTTTGAGGCATCTAGTTTTTTATTTTTCTTAGTAACTAGTTAAATTTTAATCTTAGCTTAAAATTCAAAGTCATTTACAACTTTTACTTTCAGCTTTGTAACACTTTCCAAGTTTTAAGTCAATTTATTTGTTTAAACAATACAATTCCAAGATTTTAAGTTTCTTAATTGAGATTGTGTTCAAAAAGTTCTCAAAATAGGTTTGTTTATAAGATTGCTTAAATAAGAAATCTTAAAAGTTAAGTAGTCAAGAGAAAATCACACAAATCACTCTCAAATATACCACAGCTTATTTTATGGATGATAAGCCAGTTCTGGATGGGCTTATGGACTCTCACTAGCTTGTTTTATACAAGTTAGAGCTTGTAGATTCTTGATTTAGCCCTGTTTTGAGCAAGGGTGTTGTAAGTTTCTCTTTCTCTTACATTCTCTTGTTACTTCATAACTGCTTATAGTGCTTTGTTTGTATACTTATGTTGTTTTACTTATTTATGCTTATATCAGTATTGTATAGTGCTTGTCTTGCTTAGTTGATTAGTTAATACTGCTAGTACTGTTAGCTCATTTAATAAAACTGTTAGTTTTGAGTTAACACTACTAGGCCATTCCAGCTTATTTAAGTGCTTATTCTTGATTGAAATTTGCTTATAAGTGTTTTAATTTGTTGTTTGATAATCTGTTTTTAATTAATATAAAAAGAAAAAATGATTTTTGCAAACTTTCAGGGGTATTTTCAACTAGCAGTACTAACCATATTTGTACACTAAGTTCCTTTTTGGAACATTACAAACTAAAGCTAACCATACTAACTCCAAGTTATTACGGTTATACTGGTAGTTCATTTTAGCACATCCACTTATTATTTCTGCTTGTTTTAAAGATTTTCTTAGCCTTTAAGTAATTAAACCATTTTTCCTTTACTGTTTTAGAGTAACTCTTTTAAGCTTATTTCCTTTAGAATTCGGGTTAAACCCACAACAATACCACAAACACCCCAAATACACAAGAATAAATAAAATGGGTAAACAACACCACACTCCGGGGAAAAAATAAAATAAAATAAAAAGAATAAATAATTAAAAATAGGGGGGGGGGGGGGTGGGAGGCAGGGGGGAGGGGGGTGGGGGACATTTAGAACATGCGGGAAGTTGGGTGGGTGAACACAAGAGGTTATAATTCTGGTGATTGACCTGGGAAGGATTGTGTAATGCATTCACTGAGTCCATGACGACTTTCTTAATTCAACAATCCTCATTGTGATTTTATAGATTATGTATTGACCAACCGTTTCTTCTCTAAGTTGTTTGGAGGGCTTCTTTCTTTTCCACCCTTTATCCATACATTTCTTTTTCATTCTTCAACCCATTCAATGCTTACCAAGACGTCTTACTTAACTCCTTGTTGGAAGTGCTCCATGTTAAGCTCAATCTTATTTTGACCTTGTTTCCCTTATACACATTCTTCTCGCATTCATACCTAATGACGGCTATTTCTAACTATGGGATTTTGCCCTTGGTAGACCCTTCCGGTTCTAGTTGATCATATGACTTTATTCCTAACCTAACCACCTTATGACTTCAGCATCGTTGTGAATTATAGGTTGTTGGTATGAATCAACCATAAAATCATTTTCTACATTGTTTTTTTCAAATAACCCCATTACACATTCTCAGAGATTCAAAATTTTTAGCACATGAAGAAAGAGTTTGCACTTAGAGTTTTAAAAGATCAATTTCTTCATATCATATTTAATTACAATTTGTCTTCCCCTTTATTTAAATAATAAAATACTTAGTATTTTAAATACCAATTGATTAAAATTTGACATGAAAAATTCCATGGGGAGAAAAATTATACCATGATATTGCATGAATTCATGTTTCAGATTGCTCCCCTTCAACTGTATATGTGGGATACCAATATTTATTAAAACTTGACATTGGAATGAAAAATGGATATGACACCACAAAATGTTGAAGACGGAGTGAGATGCCTTAGTGAACAATGCATATTATTAACTGACATTAAGTTTTCACATTTTAATTTCACAAAATGTGTTTGGATACATAAAATTGACATTTATGAAATGTACCTAACACATTAAATGGCTTTGTTTTCAAAAAAATCTCCCCCTCAGAAATTGATTCACATAAAATGACATTCTACGTACTACAATTCTTTGAAAATTATTCGAGGAATGGAGTGTTGAACACACAATTTTAACAAATTCCACTTTTTATGGAAAAATACCACAAATTATATTGTAGACAATTTTGAAATTGAAAGTTCTTTTTGTAAAATTATGTTCAATGATTTTAAAAAAACACATGATAGAAGACTTCTCTTCTATTTTTAGAGTAAGCGCACAGAAGCGTACACTTCACTATTACATTCGGGACAGAGTTATGCACTGAAATGTATATAAGTCATTGAGAAAAATTTAGAAATGACATGTTTTGAAAGGATTTGAAACTCTTGCTCGAACTTCATTTATACGCCCATGTAGATGTTAATCAACATTTCTAGGTACGTAAATGTTATCGATTCCAAGAGACATGTCGAGAAGATTCTTTTTGGTATTTTTGAAATTTTTCTGATTTTATATTTTGTTTTTCTAGGTTTTATATTTTTCTATTTTCTTTTTGTTGGTTTTATATTTTTGTATTTTCTTTTTCAAAATTTTTATAAATAAAAAATAAAGAGAAATCAAAAATATTTACAAATCAAAGTTTCCATTAGCAGTGACAGTTGTAGCTAGAGTTGAAGTGGATGAAGTTGAATCAGGTTTTGTTAACGTTTATTTGATGCAGCATAGTAAGTGACAGCGGAAGACCTTTAAAACAACTTGATTTTCTTCTCCATTTAAATATTCGTCGAACAAAGGACCGAATAGCAAATTCAGCTCATTTTAATGTTGTTACTAGTCGCACCTCAGCTACTTGATAACTTCTGATACAATTGTGGTGCGAGGCTTGAACTAATTTTTGTTCAAACTTTGTTTGACATAGGTTCGAGGCTGATCGTTTGTAACCAAACTTCAGTTACAGTATCATCCTCTGTGAATCCACGTTGACAATGTTTCTGAAATATCAGCTTTTTCAAGCACCATACTCTAGATTTTCCTTATTTGCATTACATAAGGTACTGTACTTAAAATCAAACTTTGTTCCTTCAACATTGATTGATGTACCTGCACTTACATCCAAGTTTGTGTTGCATGTCGTGAATTATTAGGATTCTACATTGAACCATGTGGGAGTTCATTGTTAACCTTGCTCAATCAAGACCGAATAAACTTTTCCTGTAGAATCCACCTAAGGACCAACAACTCGAAGAATTCTACTCGTATGTTTCCCACCTAAGATCAGATCTAGAGAGTTTTCCCATACTACAAACAAGTCTTATTAAGAGAAAACATATGTTCCTATAAAATTTTTTGCTTTACAGTATTGAGTATGACTCTTTTAGATCTACGTGTTTGTTACTATTTCTGTTATTATGGAGTGTATCTTAGCAACAGTGAATTTACTTCCTTTTAGAGTTTTGTTATACAAGATCATGAAATTGCATTAAAGACACCTTTTGTCATATAGAACAAACAATTGTTTGAATCTAAGAAAGAACAGAACTTCCTTAAGTGACCTGCTTTGGGCACAACCGTTATCATAACGCACCACTCCTTTGATACATGCAAACTCCATTGTTGACAATTGTTCTCCAGTTAGTGTTTGCTATCATCAGCATGTGTTTGAATTCTAGAAAAGTAGTCCACACTAGTGTTGATTCCTATCTCTTCTTGTATCTTTTTCTTAGCTACATCTAGATATGATTAATGAACCATGTCATTGAACAAATCTAGGCATATCTTAAACTATTTCCAAATGAGCTAGATGCAATCAAGTGATCAGGTTTTTTGCCAAGGCGGAATTCTATTTTCTTAGGTAAATAATGTTGAATGACGGGTTTTGAAAATCTTATTCACATCAACTTAGAGGAAACCGTTGTTTGACATGAGCCCTTTCAGATTTAAACGCATTCAGATGTCTAACAACTGATTGGTTTCTTAGTAATGGTAAAACGGGTTTCCCCAAGACTGATGTTTTATCAAACTTAGTATCTACACTATTTCCTTTTAACTTCCTTAGGTCATTTTTCAATGCAGCAATTGCAAAAACCTTTCCTGAATTCTGAGCTTTTAATTCAAACACATTATTAGCACGCAAAGATGTTTGTCCCTGTTCTGTAGTCTTAGATCTCGTAAATTTTAATAGAACCATACAAATCCTTATAATGTTGTTTCAAAGTCTTATGCAATTTAGCCACATTATGTTCTAATTTGATGTTCATTGTTTCAAGTACATCAATTTCCTTATCAATTTTGGCTTTATTACTTATTTCATTCAAAATTTGACCATGTTGCCCCGATTTAAACTTTGATTTTGATATTTAAGTTCGAGAGCAATACAATTGCTTCCAATTCTTGAAAAATCTTTTATCAAATTGGGCAACAGTCTTTTTGAAAGTAAAATATTCCTCAGACTCGAGTGATTGTTTTATATTCATTTGTCTGGTTATCAGGTGTTGAATCATCATAGAATTTAAACTTGAACAGTTCAAGATACGGGTCACGCCTACCTTAAAAACAATGATTTTAGGTTGCTCATATGGCTGATGTCCTATAAACTAAGATATTGCAATCAACAGTCAATTATACCCTCAGCCATTTGTCTATCGTCAAATATGGTCTGATATCGCATCATCCAACATCTGTATCATACCCTGACCTGCTGTGTCCATTTGCACTGTTAGTCTGTCCTAATGCTTTTCTATGTCAAACCAAATCAGCATCCAATGCTTTACCCATATCAACTACTTCTTACGTCTGCAACTGTCTATTATTCACCCTATCTTCATACTATCCTTGATGACGTTTTCTTTTAGCAACATACACTAACATCACCACAGGTATGAGTGTGTATCTTTGAAGTGTTGAACTCGATTCTAGTGTATTCAAATAAAGTACGTGTCTGACATTTGAACTAGTCATAAATCCCCCAATGTAACTTGGAATCGATGATCTTTTTGAACTGGTTGTTTACCACCCAAAAGTCTGTCATGGTTCCATCTTCTTGAAATTAACTATGTCCAGAGCTTTTGTAGTTGATCTAGTGGAGGACATTGTTCTTGTAAAAGTAAATCAACATCAATGACCACATGTACATGAATGCCCATTTGAATCCATTTTGATGCGAGTGCCTTTTAAGTCATCTTTGAAAGAACTTGAAGGTTGAATGAAGAACAAAAAATGCATGCAATCTTTCTTTTGCTGTTGACATCTTGTATTTGATTGCATGCACATCTTTTATTTTAGAATTCAAGCTGCAATTCCTTTACTATTTGCTGGATGCAGTTCCTGATTTTACTGTCTTCTTTCTCAAAAAAGTGTTTTATGACAACTAAATCAAACTTTCAATGAATCAACTATTCAATGCTGGAATTGGATTTGAATGATCTTCTTGTGTTTGCATCAACTTCTTTTGTTTCAAATAATTATGGTGTTCGTTGTTGATGAAAATTAACTCAAGCATTATTTCCCGAGGGAATTCCATGGTTAAAGATCATTTGACAGTCGTAAAATGATTGAGCATCATACTGTGATAATCCTCAGTACGCACTTTGATTTCTGAACTGAAAGCATTTTCAAACGTTGTTCTGAGTTTTGTCAAAGTAGTCTTGCAATCAGTCTGAGAAATTGTTTGTTTGGTAAGATGATTTTCTAGTAAATCCAAGTCTTGAGAGAATGTTCTCTTAAAGATAGGCATGTTACCAAAATCTTGTAAGGTTTCTATGAGAAACTTGAGTTATGACTGAATTGCTCGAAGACTATTCACGCATTTAATTCTTGAAAGTTGTGTCTTTTTCTTGAACTTTAGAAAGTTGAACAACACGATGAAACTGTCATTCTGGAGAACACTTGATGTTTGAGTTGGCAAATTGGTATTTGACATTTTGATGAAGTTATGAATGGATATCGGATCTTAAGTGTTATGAAGTGTTGATTGTATTGTGGTGTGAGAGAATGCAATTATCTTCCACGGAATTTTACAACTCTATGATTAAAACCGAGAAGAAAAGGATTACTTGTCGGGATTTTACAAAATTATCACTCTCCATTCTATGCCCAACTGTGTCATGTGCCTCCCCTTGCTTACTGCTTTTGACCAAGTTTACATTTTCATCTTCATCAGTTTCTTCAATCATCCTCCCCTGTTTGGAAGAATCCTTATTATGCAAACTGGCTTCTTCATCCTCTAAGGAATCAAAAACTGCACTTCTTCATTTAAACTTGAGATTTTTCTCTAACTTCTTTACTCTTTTAGTAAGAGTAATAAGGGCCTTGTTGTGAACAACTTCTTTGCTGCTGAGTTCATTTTCCAATGTTGTAACCTTGCCTGACAGTTTTGTACATATATCCATCAATTCCAAAAGTTGCATACTACCCTCCCCACTTCGAGATGTGTTACCTTTTCCGAGTGGTGGTTCATTGGGTAAGTTAGATAACCTTTCAGGCCTAGCCTGAACAGAGCTACCCCCCATGGTAACGTGGCACCAGGGACCACCTTCTGAGCTAGTTCTTGGAGAACTTAACCTAGATGATGTTGCCTTGGTTTGGGTCTTAAATATGTTACCACTGCCCTGCTCTGCTTCTAAGCTAGAAGCAGTAGTGGTAGCCCTCCCCAATCCATCATGCATCTCCTTAGTGATAGCATCATTTGTAACACTTGATAGAAAATTAGACTGAGGTATCCTAATGCCCATTCTTCTTGTTCTGTTCCTGGTTTTCCTATAGGTGATGTATAGATTTTGGAGTTGTAGAGATGTTTCAATGACAGTGGGTGTGTGTTGGGTCCCAAATAGGCTTGTTGGACCTTCACCCGAAGATAATTGTTCATTAACAATCATTGTTGGAAACAATGCTGTTTCCACCCCAGAAAAACCTATAGATTCCCTCTTCATATTGCTAAAAACTTTGTGTGTTAGAGCAGGAGCAATATAAAGTCTCTTATGAGAAGTGTTGAGTCTAGAGTCTTTGTTCAAAAACAATTGTAAAATTCTTGGATACATCAATAATTTATATTTGTTCTCTAAGTTTTTCACCATACCATCAAAAATTAGTTTAGAAAAATTAAACCTTCTGTTTGTAGCCAGACAGATTATATCAATTGCAATGTTACTACTAAACTGTTCTCAAGAAGTTTTCTTTGGACTTAGACAATGAAGGATGGTATGGATCAAAAATCTCCATTGTGGGGAAAAGTGACCTTTTTGAAAAGTTAATTTATCAGAATCTGTCACATACCCCATTAAAGCAAGTTGTTCAAAAATTTCAGTTGTTGGTAAAGTACTAATACCATCAGCATTTGCCAATTTGAGATGTCTCATGACAGATGCTTCAGTAATAGTCTTATCGTGGCCATCAACTGTTGCCTTTTCTCTATTTCTCCATTGTCAAGTGTTCTGGTACTAGCAGTGCCCAGAACTGATTAATAGGAGAAACATAAATAGTTGGATTTTCAGTTAGAGCATACCTGATGTAGCTACCATTTAGAAAGTCCATTATTTTATGAAAGTCGTCACTTCCTTAAGGCTTCTTTAAGAAAGCAACCATATTGTGCGTGTCACAAAATTTCAAGTTTGCCATTAGAGATTGATGAGAACAGTAAAACTTGATTATAGTTCAGGGTTTTGGTCGATTATGATGGTGTGAGAATTTGACAAGTGCAATTGAGATAATATAGATGAAACTTAAGGGTTTTGAAATGTTCGACTGAATAAAAAGTGATTTTAACTTGAAGAAATCTTATAAGTTAGAGAAGTATCATGAATTATCCAATTTAAGAAACCTATAAGCGAAGTTCGTGGAAAAATATCTCAACGGTTATATTTAATTAATGATAAATGACTTCACAGCCAAACAGTGGAAACGGTAACCTAGCAATACTAAGTTAACACTAGCAGTATTAACTTTTGCCTAGCAGTACTAAGTTTGCCTAACAGTAGTAACTCTGTCTCCAATAATCATACAATAACATGCCTCTATTCATCACAAGAACACTAATAATAATTAGATAGACATGTGAGAATTCATGAGGATCCATATCTATGTATAACCCATGAAGGAAAGTTAAAATCATTAAGCAAAACTCAATATCAGACTGAACCCCTTATCATCCTAAAGTTTAACCACAAGTCTCTCACTAATTGACACAAAACTCTCTTACATACAATCCAGCTATAAGATTATTCTTTTTTAGTTGTCCAATCTATTCATACTGCTTTGCTTATCCTGCAAATGTTAGTCCAAAACCAAGAAAAACACATTCCAAGCTATTTTCTTCTTGACAATATTAAGTTATGACTAACAGTCTTAATATTATACTAGCAGTATTAACTGACACACTAACAGTACTAATCCTTTATAAACCTTTTACAAAGACATAAAGAGATGTAGACATTAAGGATTAAGCATTCCAATACTTAAGACCAAGTACTGAAACCTTCCAGCATCAAAACCTTTTATAAGAAGATCTGCAATATTATGATCAGTATGAATTTTAACCATTTGTATTAATTTTTTAACATTGAAATCTCTTATAAAATGATGCCTAATCTCTATATGTTTTGTTTTAGAATGTTGAACAGGATTTTCAATAATGCAGATAGTACTCTTATTGTCAATATTAATGACAGTATTTATGAAATTATACTCATAATCCAACAATTGATTTTGAATCTAGAGTACTTGTCTACAGCAACTAGCAGCAGCCACATATTCAGCTTCAGTTGTAGAGGTGGCAACCATAGTTTGCTTCTTACACTGCCATAATATCAACCTATTTCCCAAAAATTGACAACCTCCAGTTGTAGACTTCCTATCTTGAGTTGCTTTAGCATAGTCACTATTAGTATAAGCAACTAGTTCAAATGGAGAATCCCTAGAATACCAAAGGCCGAATGTTGGTTTTCCTCTCAGATATCTAAAAATTCTTTTTATTGCTAAGATATGGGATGTCTTTGGTGTAACTTGGAATCTAGCACATGCACATACTACAAACATAATATCTGGTCTAGATGTTATGAGATACATCAAAGACCTAATCATAGATCTATAGAGATGTACATCAACATCATCAGCATCTCCATCTTTGACTAAAGGCTTTTCCAAATCAATTGGAGTAGAAGCAGACTTCGCATCTGTGTAGTTGAATTTCTTCAAAATCTCAGCTACATATTTATCATGACTGATAAATATTACATCTTCCTTCTGTGTTACTTGTAATCCTAAGAAGAAAGTAAGTTCTCTCATAAAACCCATCTAAAACTTATCCTTCATAAGCTTCTCAAATGCAGTACACAACTCCTTATTTGTAGAGCCAAAGATAATGTCATCAACGTAAACCTGTACAAGAAAAATATCTCCTTTTTTCTTCTTGATAAACAATGTCTGATCTATCTTCCCTCTTTTAAACCCATTGCCTAACAGATAGTTAGTCAAGGTTTCATACCATGCTCTTGGAGCTTGATGCAACCCATAAAGTGCCTTGACCACCTTGTAAACTTTGTCTGGATGGTCAGGATCTTTAAATCCTGGTGGTTGAGTAACATAAACCTCTTCCTCAATGGTTCCATATAAGAATGCACTCTTCACATCCATTTGATATACCAGAAAACCCATAAAAGAAGCATAGGCTAAAAACAATCTTATTGCCTCAATTCTTGCCACAGGAGCAAAAACTTCTTCATAGTCTATACCTTCTTCTTGTCTATGACCCTGTGCAACCAACCTTGCTTTATTCCTAATCACAATCCCTCTTTCATCTTTCTTATTTCTAAAGACCCATTTTGTTCTAATGGCCCTCTTCCCATTAGGCAAATCCACAAGTTTCCAAACCTGTTAGAGCTTGAATTGCAGTAGTTCTTCCTGCATTGCTTCCACCCAAGATGAATCAGATAGAGCTTTAGCAATGCTTGTGGGTTCAATCTGTGATAAGAAACAAGCATATAAACAAGTATTCAGGGTATCATGTGTTTTTTGTTCATATACAGCACTGAGAAATCCTTGTTCAGAAGTAGATTTTGTCATTCTTCTTGTCTGAATAGTGGACTTCACATCACCAATCACATTTTTAATTGGGTGATCTTTATGGATTCTTGTATTGGGAGTGGTTGGAACTGTATAGGAATTAGTGATGTTCCCCAAATCAACTTCTGGTTCATCTTCATCACTGAAGAACTCAACATGAGTGGTCTCAAGTGTATGACTAGCTCCCAATTTGAACATGTCTTTAGGGCTATCTAGTTCATATGAGCTAGCAGTATTCACTGA
The DNA here is from genome assembly GCA_026074375.1 of Tanacetum coccineum. NCBI lineage: Eukaryota > Viridiplantae > Streptophyta > Magnoliopsida > Asterales > Asteraceae > Tanacetum > Tanacetum coccineum. The sequence goes on from BQNB010030517.1 coordinate 44,102, forward strand.
TGGATCAACAATATTAAGTTTAAAACTACTAGTATTACATCACGACTGGCAGTATTAACATGTTGTCTAGCAGCATTAACTTCCTTAGGACTGCTATCATCTTCAGACTTATCTTTTTCATCACTCTCATTATGTGGACCATCTTCAACCTGCTTTTGATCATCAGCAGCAGAGTTTGGTTCACCATTACCAACATCTTTGGAAGGTGAATCAAAGTATGAAGCATCTTTCCAAATTGGCATCACAATGCAATCTTGACTGATTTCTTCTTTCTGAGTAGATGTACCTGCATTAAGTTCTCCTTGTGTACCTGCAGATTCATTTGAGATTGTACCTGCAGCTACTGGTACATAATTCATAGATTGGGTTAGAGAATCAATATCAAACAGCCACTTTGGACCATTCCCTTCTATCATAGGCTTATTCTCTAAAAACCCAATATGCAAGTTTTCTTCTACCCTCCTGGTTCTTGTGTTGTATACCCTAAAAGCTTTACTACTCAAGGAATATCCAACAAAGAAACCTTCATCACTTTTGCCATCAAACTTGCCTAAATTGTCTAAAGTATTAAGAATGGTAACATGACATCCAAATGGTCTCATAAAGCTTAGAGCTGGTTTAAAACCTCTAAAAAGTTCATAAGGTGTCTTGTTATGAGGCTTGACTACTAAGACCCTATTCTGTACATAGCAAGCAGTACTAACTGCTTCAGCCCAAAATGTGGTAGGTAACTTAGAGTCAGCTAACATGGTTCTAGCAGCCTCAATTAGTGTCCTATTCCTCCTCTCAGCCACACCATTTTGCTGAGGAGTCCTGGCTACACTGTATTCCCTCTTAATACCTTTTTCTCTGCAAAAATCATCCATAACTTTATTCTTAAATTCTGTTCCATTATCACTCCTGATTATTTTCACTTTCTTATCCACTAGGTTTTCTATTTCTTTGATAAAGTTCTTAAGAATCTCACTGGTTTCATCCTTAGTTGTTAAAAAGAAAACCCAAGTAAACCTGCTATAATTATTAGTGACTACTAAGCAATACTTCTTATGCATTAAGCTACTCATAAAGGTTAGACCAAACAAATCCATATGTACATAAACAAAGGCTTAGTATTAGGATTCAAACTTTGGACTTACAAAGAAGCTCTGTGTCTTCTCTTTAAGACAAGCAACCATAGGTTTGGTCATTTTCATTCAAAACATTTTGTTAGTAATCCTCTTAACTAGATTATCCTAACAAGCTTATTTATGTTTTTAAAAATTTATATGACTAATCTTTTATGTCAGAGCAATGATTCATCTAATGTAGCCATTTGCAACAAGACAAATCAAAAAACTTCATTTAGGAACAATTTTCTTTATTATCAAAACTGTAATATTGTCCCTTTCTAGGATATTTTAAGAAGTATATGATTTTCATCAGGCAACTTAAAATTTTAGAGATAAACGGAAACATACATGTTTATAAAAAGGAACAATTCTTTTTGCACACATCTGTGAGACCACTAAAAAAGATTGAATTTGTAAAAAACTCATTGAGGAAAGTAATAACATCTTCAAAATCAGAATTATCAGTCTTAAGAGTTCCTTTACTAGTAATTTTACCACCATATGCACCTCCTCCAAATGCAACATAACCTCCATCAAACTGTTTGAAATCAGAGAGAACAAGACTATGTATTACTAACCATGTGCCTGAGCGATCCTCGTCAACAAATCCTTTATCATCATGTTGTGGCTTGCCCTGCATAAAAGAATAAGGAAATTAGATTCCTTTGGGGACCCAAGCCATTACTGACTTGGATCTGCCTTGTGCATCAATGTAGTTGTGTCTTTTAAAAGCAAGTGATGCACCATTAGATTTGGTAGGTCTCCAAACCCAATATGCTGAGGACTTTACAGCATTAACCCCTTTTACCCTAACAACATTAACTTGTCCTGAATAAGACCTAGCAGTATTAACTGCATAATGCCTTCCAGTATAATAGTGTCTCTTTGCTTCATGCACAGATCTTCTAGTTAATGTTGTTTGCTTATAAAAAGGCCTCTTAGCAGTTGATTGTGCTTGTTTTGAAAAATGTGTCTTTGATTTAGCACTATGAACTGCTGTTTTGGGGTGAGCAGTATTAACTGGCCTAACAGTATTAACTGGGGTGAGGCCAGTTTTCATCAAAACTGCTTTGGGAGACATATTCCTGAGTACATTAGGGTGTGTGTTTTTGGCATCCACCCTATTGTAGTTATTTCTAGATACTATGTCTCTTCTTTGATGATTATGACAATTAATCTGCAAAATGGATAAAACTTCCACATATATAAGCAAGCCTTTGTTATACATCAACAAAATCTTTTTCCTATTTGATGACTTCTGTCATTCCAATGCTTCGATCTCACTCGCCCTATGAATTGTGATCTATACATTTTTGCACACCTAACTGACTTTTTAGCTGGTTTTTCATGATTTTGCGGTTTAACAAACTCTATCTTAGCAGCAGTAGGAATAACAGTTTTATTTTCAGACTTAGGCTTAGACTCATCTTGTTCCTCATCATTTGACACCTAATCCTCAATAATTGGGGCACCATCATTCTTCCTAACTTTCTTAGGTTCTGCTTCACTAACACTCTTACTAGTGTTAGGCCTATAGCCTTCAACAAAGCTACTTTTGTCCTGTGATACTTGTTCTTTTACCAAAGACTTATTAGAATTTTCCTTATAATTATCTGATTTATTTTCACAAACAACATTAGACTCTTGCTTACTATTCTCAGGACCATAACCTTTGAATTCAGGCTCTTTGAATTCATCAAGACCAGAATAAGACAGATCTAGCTTGTTAGGTCTATTATAAATTAAAGGATGAGGTGGAGGAACTGCACTATATCCCAAACCCTTTTACTTTGTCAGTTATCCACATCCTCACAACTGATCTAAGTCTTTTAAGGCCTTATCAAATTTCTTAATTTTAAAATCAATTCCATCTTTTTCTTGCTTAACTTTTTCAAACTCTATTTTAAGCATATTAAATTCATATTGTTTGCATCCTACTTCTCTTTTAAGGACAGCAACTTCTTCACTAAAAAGAACCTCATTCTTCCTATATGTGATAAGTTGTGCCTCAACAGTATCTAGTCCTCTTTTATAAGTAGATGCCTTAAATTCAGTTTGATGTAGTTTAGCAAGCAAATCATCATACTATTTCTTAAGAGTTTCATAGTTTTTCAAACAAGTTTTAGAGCAAGTTTTATCAGTGTATACATCTGAGTCTGAAAATGCCATTAGAGCCATGTTTGTCTGAACTTGTTCTTCTGCTATGTTACTCCAATCAAAACCTACACCATCAATAGCCAACATTGCCTTTGAAGTATCTTCATTGTTTCCTTGCTTCCTGGTGTTGTCTTGATTTCTAAACTGACCTTCCTTTCTTCTTGGTGCTCTGCACTCCCTGGCAAAGTGTCCTAACTTATGACAGTTGTAACACTCCACTTTAGATTTATCATATCCAGTAATATCATTAGCATTAATGAAAATCTTCTTGCTTGTTCTCTGATAGTACTTCTTTGCTCTCACACTTAGCAAAGAGAGCTGCCACTTCAGATCCATTGCTTCCAAATCATCTTCATGAATTTGCTCTAAGTCCTAATGTAGGACATTAGAACCATTCGGATTTTCAACCATGAAAGCATACACAGTATTATCACTGACACTTGCAGTGAAAACTTGTGGACTGGTAGTATTAACACTAGGGCTAGCAGCACTAACTTGTGAACAAGCAGTGTTAACATCATTGGTACTGCTAGAGCTTGGTGCAGTCATGAAGTCCAAGTTATGACCACCACTAGATGTACCAACAGTTTTCTTTACCTTTTGTTCAACAATTTTGAAATTGTTGTACAAATCATCATCCTCATAGTCTCAACCCTCAGGCTTTTCATCCAAACAACGACCTAGTTTCCCTCAGGTGGTAAGTGTCTGCTTAAAATATTTTTAAGTTTAAGTCTACTTGGGCACATGAACACCACCAAGATAGCAAGCCTATACTGACTATCCTCTGAAGCCTTTGAAAATAATCAAGAGACTCGCTCCCTTGTTGCACTGAAATTCTCATATTGTTGCTTCAAGAGAGTTTTCTGAGTTTTCTTGGTAGCTGCAGTACCTCCAAATCTTTTTTCAATGGCAGCAAATACAGATTTAGCATTTGGATACTGACTGAATGTTAGTTGATGTTAATTTGGAAGTGCCATGAGTAATAAACCCCTAGCTTTAACATCATTCTTTTTATTTGCCTTCTCTTCTACAGTGGCAGGTATAGACATCTTTGTAACTGTTATGCCATTCTCCTGAGATGTATGAGGTACTAAAACCCATGAATCACCATTTTCTATCACTTCCCAGAGTGCATAGTCTTGGATCTGGAAGTACTGTTTAATCCTAATAACCCCCATCTTATACTCACCCAATTTGAGTATAGGAAGCTTTGCAGTAGGACCACTATTTGTAGATTCCAGCTCCATGTCTTCTAAATCAAAGTTTCTCAAAGTAAAGCTCTGATACCACTTATTGATCCCTGGGCCTAGACGAATTCCTAGGTGGTCTAAGGTTAAATTACCTTGGATAAATCCAAAATAACTTGTTGTAGAAACTTTGTATGTATATTAACAGTATATTGCGAATCTACTCCTTAATAACTCCTCAAGTATTATCAATGAAACAGTAATCTTAAACACAAAGATATAACCAAACACTACAATATATAGATTAAAATACGAGTACTCTTACTTATACTGGGGTTTCAACCTTGAAGCCTTTTTCTCCCATCGACTGTTGACAACTAGAAAACTGATAATGATAAGACTTGGAAAATCGTGCGTGTTTTTTATGAAAAATATCCCTCAACTAATGCCCTAGAGCCTCCTTTATAGACTAAGATTCTAGGCGCTTACAATATATTCCCTAAGATATCTCAATCTTTTCCTAAACATATAACATAATCCTTCTAAATTATGATACATTAGGTATATCTTGTACATAAATAATCTCAACACATTATCTTCCACATAACACTCATTCTTGGTCTCACAAACCAATCTTTTATCTCTATTAAATTTCGTCTTTATCCTCTTGACAGTAGAAAGTCTTCAAACAATATGTAATCTTTCACCAGCAGCACTAATGAAACAAAACAGTAGTAACCAGTAGTACTAGAATATTACTATCTACACTAACAGTAGTAACTTGTACTAGCAGTCTAACTTTTTACTACTAGCACACTAACTACTAGCTTATAATTTTAGTCCTCAACACTAAGCAGTCTGAACTTCACTAACAGCAAGTAAACTTTATGCTATCAGCACGAAATTATACACTAACAGTAGTAACTAGCAGTGGTGAGATTATACTACCAGTACTAACCACTTAGCATAATTTCCATTATGTACCTGAGCGGCAGTAACTTCTAAGAATCCATGAAGTCTTTTAAGTCCTAACAGAATCCTCTTGTGGTGAAGAAAGTTTGGGTGAGTGTTAAGATTATGAAAATCCATGTAAAAGACTCGGTCACCCCGTGTTATATCTAGCATAGGTAGCGCTGAGTCTATTTTAATCGTTTAGTTACACGACGACTTATGGTGTTGGGCCGGGTCTTTACCCACTTGTTAGCCCACTCCATGGCCTATTTAGGGGCATCAAACTCTTGTATAAATACCCCTTTCCAGCCATGGGAAGGGTTTGGATGTTCATTTTATCACAAACATACACTAAGTGGTTTTCTCTCTCTAGAACTCCCACTTTCTCTCTCTAGATAATTCGGCCAAGCATTAATCCTAGGCTTGTGTTATGATATCCGATATATTACAGTAATGATGCATCTAAACAGGGGAGGATTGATGCTATTGATGCAGATGATGATCATTACCCTAGTTTAGTGTTTCGATTGAAGTGAATTTATGCTGGAAAAGAGGAAGTAGTTTGAAGTAATGATACAAACTCTTAACTAATTATTGTTGCTGCTCAGGTTAGTGATGCTGGTGATAAAGTTAGTATTGTTGATGCTGCAACAACTGTTAGTGTTGCTACTACAACTACTGCTACAACTGTTGAAGAAATTACTTTGGCTCAAGCTCTGGCTGACCTAAAGAGCACAAAAAAAAACAACTCTAATAAAAAAAAGAAAAAAAAAAAAGTGTGTGTGCCCAAAGCTAAAGGGATTGCTTTCAAAGAGCCTGGTGAATCTACAACAACAACAACACCAATACCTTCAAAGATTCAGGACAAGGGTAAAGCAAAAATGATTAAACCTGAACCTGTGAAGAAATTGTTAAAGAACGATCAACTCAAGCTTAATGAAGAGATTGCAATTAAATTACAAGTAGAGATTGATGAAGAGGAAAGAATTGCCAGAGCTGAAGAAGAAAAGATTGATGAAGCCAATATTGCTTGGGATGACATTCAAGTAAAAGTTAATGCTGATTACCAGTTAGCTGAAAGATTACAAGCTGAAGAACAAGAGCAACCATAATTGAACAAAAGCCACATTGTATAAAATAACTATCCTAGAACAAGAGAAAAAACAATCTTAATTTGTCAGCTAAAAGAGTAGAGGAGAAGAGGAACAAACCACCAACTAAAAATCAACAGAAGAAGACCATGATTACTTACCTTAACATGGAAGGTTGGAAGAACAAAGACTTGAAATCTAAAGACTTTGATTCTATCAAAGAATTGTTTAACAAAGCTCTCAAAAGGGTAAACATGTTTGTGGATTTTAGAACTGAGTTGGTAGAGGGTAGTTCAAAGAGAGCAGGCATTGAGCTAGAACAAGAGGTCACTAAAAAGCAAAAGGTGGATAATGTTCAAGAAACAGTTGAAGTGGATAATGATCAAGAAGCAGCTAAGATTAAAGAGCTCATGAAAATTGTTTCTGAAGAAGAGGAAGTAGAAATTGATGATATTCCTTTGGATGTTAAGCCTCCAAGCATTGTTGACTAGAAAATTCACACAGATGGGAAGAAAAGCTATTATCAGATAATCAGGGTTGATGGAAAGTCTCAAATGTACTTAGTCTTTAGTCATATGCTCAAAAGCTTTGACATGGAAAATTTAGAAACTCTGTAGAAATTGGTAAAAGCTAAGCATGGGTCAACAAGGCTAGAGGAGGGCTATGAGAGAGTGTTATAGGGTGATTTAAAGGTAATGTTTGAACCTTATATAGAAGATACATTATGGAGGAATCAACAAGATTACAGAGTGTTGGAATGGAAGTTATATGACTCCTGTGGAGTACATTTCTCAAGGATGCAACACATGAAGATCTATATGTTGGTACAAAAGAAATATCATCTTACACCTTCTATAATTACTGATATGTTAAACAAGAAGCTTCAATGTGATCATTTCAGTAAAATGGCATATCAGCTTCTTAAATCCATGACAAAATAGGTTAAGAATCCATGAAGTGTTTGGAAGCATCCTCCTAGTGATTAATGAAGCTTTTAATGGAGAAACTTGATGATTTTGGAGATAAATATCAAGTTTAGGGGAGGATTGTTGAGATTAAAAGCCTTCTTAATGCTGTTAGTATTACTACTGCTCTTATTGATGTTAATGCTGCTCAGTCAAAGTTAGTGATGTTGGAGAATTTCAATGAAAATTTATTCTAAGTTGTTTAAGACTTGCTGGTGAAGTTTACAACTGTCAGTACAAAGTTACTAACTCGCTAGAGGAAGTTACTACAGCTGTGGAAGTTAAGACAATGCTCAGAAGATAAAGACTAGAAAATATGCTAAGTAGTTACTACTGCTAGTACAGAAGAAGCAACTAAATAAGCTGTTTATAAGCTTTTAAGCCACGAAGACGAATAACCAAGATTAGCACATAAATAAGCCAATATCAAAAAGCTCATATAAACTAATTTAAGCTGAAATAAGCTACGAAAACATGGTACAAATAAGTTGCGACATATTTGGTGATGAAGGTTTTGAGCCTTTTTAAACTAGAATAAGTTAAAAAAAACAATGAAACCAAGTTATATCAAAACACTACTTGTGACAAAAACGAGTTATAACAAATTAGATGATGTAAAAACAACGTATGTGGCCCAATGATTTTTTCAACCCAACAAAAATACGCAACCTAACTGTTTGTACAAATGGGCTACGAAAACAAATTTGAATGAAAATAAGCTACGTGTTAAGCTGAAAAATAAGCTAAAAGTAAGCTCGAGTAACAATAAGCTCAACACAAACAACAAATCACTTATTACCCCAAGATCAAACCATGGTGATGATACCAATTGAAGGATATTATAATTTCACACACACTTATAAACTTAGAGAAAGAAAGCTAGAGAGAGAGCGGAAGGAAGAATATACCAAAAACACACACATAAAATGTAGAGAAATGCATTCAACCAACACCCTCTGGATGTGTGGAGAGGGTTTATATAGTTACAAGATATGGGTCGGGCTGGGTTTTCCTTGGACTTTCTATAAACCGGCCCGATTAGCTTACTAATTATTACATAATATTGTCTAATTATTACAAAGGCTCGTGAGATCGATAATGGTCATCACTTCACTAAAAACTGAATTCCTAACATACTGAACTATTGATGATATTACTTTGGCTCAAGCACTTATGAAAATAAAAAGTACAAAACCCAAGGAGAAAGGGGTTGTTATACAAGAGTTGGGTGAATCTACAACAAAAATATCTTCACAACTATCTTCACAACAATCACAAGACAAAGGTAAAGGAATATTGATAGAACCTGTGAAGCTTATGAAGAAGAAAGATCTAATCAGGCTTGATGAAGAAGTTGCTTTAAAATTACAAGTTGAATTTGATAAAGAAAAAAGACTTGCAAGAGAGAAAGCTGAAAAAGAAAAAGTAGTTAATATTGCCTTGATTGTAACATAGGATGATATACAGGAAAAGATTAATGCTGATCATCAATTGGCTAAAGATTGCTAGCACAAGAACAAGAAGAGTTGTCTATTGAAGAAAAGGCTACATTATTTCAACAACTCTTAGTGAAAAGAAGAAAGCATTTTGCAGCTAAAAGAGTAGAAGAGAAAAGAAACAAACCACCAACAAAAGCTCAACAGAGAAAGATAATATGTACTTACCTAAAGAACATGGAAGGATACAAGCTCCAAGACTTAAAGTTGAAAGGGTTTGATTCTATCCAAGAGATGTTTGACAGAGCATTCAAAAGGGTAAATACATTTGAAGACTTTAGAACAGAGTTGGTGAAAGGCAAAGAAAAGAGAGCAAGAACAGAGCTAATACAAGAGAATGCAAAAAGGTAAAAGGTGGAAGATGACAAAGAAACAACAGAGCTTAAACAATGTTTGGAAATCATTCTAGATGAAGAAGAGGTAACAATTGATGCTATACCTTTAGCTGTTAAGTCTCAAAGTATTGTTGGTTGAAAGATTCATAAAGAAGGAAGAAAAAGCTATTATCAAATAATGAGAGCTAATGGAAAGTCTCAAATGTACATGATCTTTAGTCATATGCTTAAAAGTTTTAACAGGGAAAATTTGGAAGATTTGTATAAGCTGGTAAAAGCTAAATATGAGTCAACAAGACCAGTGGAAGACTTAGATTTGTTGTTATGGGGTGATTTGAAAACAATATTTGAACCACATGTAGAAGATAATGTATAGAGGAATCAACAAGAATACAAAGTATTGGATTTGAAGCTGTATGACTCCTGTAGAGTACATTCCTCAAGGATGCAACATATGCAGATTTACATGTTGGTAGAGAAGAAGTACCCCCTTGCACCACTTACACTTTCAATTATGTTAGAAAATAAGCTTATAATTGATTATGAAAGTGAAATGGCTTATCAGCTTCTTAAATTCATCATAAAATAGCTTAAGAAGTAAAGAAGTGTTTAGAAGCATCCTCCTGGTGTTGATGAAGCTTTAAATGAAGAAACTTGATGATTTTGATGAAGAATATCAAGTTTAGGGGAGGATTGTTGGGATTAAAAGTCTTCTTGATGTTGTTTGGATTACTGTTGCTCATGTTTGTTGTTAGTACTACTCATGGTCAAGACTGCTCAGAGATAAGTTAATGTTGTTGAGGTTAATAAGTTAGTACTGCTCAGAGACTTCAAAGAAAATATGCTAAGTGTTTACTACTACTAGTACACAGTTAGTACTGCTAGTGAATATTAGTGCTGCTGATGAACTTCAAAGAAAATATGCTAAGTAGTTACAACTGCTAGTACAAAGTTAAGACTGCTCAGCTAAAGTTAATGCTACTAATAAAAATATGTTTGAAGTTACTAGTGCTAGTGAATATCAAGTTAATGCTGCTAGTTAGTACTGCTCATATGATATGTATTAGTTGTTTATAGAAAAGATTTTAGATACTTAGGAAATGATTGTAAGTCGACTAGGACTACTTGGTGTATAAAAGGAGGTCCTAGGGCATAGAGTTTGATGCACCAAACCCAGCACCAGAACCAAAACCATATATATAACTAGACGTATAATTCTTACCTTCAAGGTATTTGTAACCCTAATACTTTAAGAGTATTCGTATTATTATCATTAATAATATTGGAGCTTGTTTGTTGAATTGTATGTTCATTGAATTACTATTTCATTGATACTTCTTCTTAATATTAAAGATTAGATTTCGCATAATCTTTAATACATTCAAACAAAGTTTCTACTATAGTTGTGTTAGATTT
>BQNB010030518.1:0-23199 GCA_026074375.1 Tanacetum coccineum
TCCTCCAAATCCGTAGAAACGTCGATATCAATAAAAGCATCGATCTCATCAATAGTTTCCATAACATCTCTGGACAACAAACCCTCATCAGACTCAATCTCAAAATGAAACGAATCATACTCGGGAAGAGAATTTTTAGCATGAGTAGTGGTACTGCCACTCCTCGTCTCTTCTGTATGATTGCTAAAAGTCTCGAATTCGGGTAAAGAATTATCAGAATGAGAGAGAAAAGATGGAGTGGGGTTGTCATTTAACGATTCGATCTTAGCAATAAGAAGATAGATATTCGATAATTTGGCATGAATAATATCATCCTTAACCTCTTCTATGCTGACGAGCTCAGAATTGGGAGGTGATGCCTCAACATAATCGATGTCCTCAAAAGAATCGTCATCACTCAAAGTATCATCATAAAACATTTGTTCATCGAGATTAATATCTTATTTTGGACATCACTCGAAGTATCATCATAAGAAGTTTATGAAGCAATTCTTGTATATCCTCTAGTTGAGCATGTTGAATTTCAAAAAACAATTCCTAAGCTAGCGATAAAACCTTTGGCATTTCTCTAAAAGATATATGATTAAACTTCTTTAAAAAGGTTTGTATAGATTTCATTAGGTCTTCTCTGGCTTGCAAAATTTCCTTACTAGTTTTTTGAGGAGGATGATGAATGACGGGATACTGCGGGGGTTGAAATTGGTCAAAACCAAAAGAATTATAATTATAGAAATTTTGGTTCATCGGTTGACACTAGAAAGTCTCATGAGGACCCTCGCAGTTCTCACAACAAAGGTATTGTTGTGAAAAACTTGATGAAGTTTGTGGAAAATTATTATCAAATTTTTGATTGAAACACGGTTCTTGATTGTAGACAATCAGAACTTGAGGTGGATAATCGTAACCAAAATGAGCATCATTCCTACATAACTCATAAGAATACGTCTGGTACTGGGGTTGTGTTGATCCCAAACCTAGATCGATTCCTTACCTTGTAAAGAGTATGTTACCTTAGATAAATCCAATATAACAATAGTAGAAACTTTGTGTGTATATCAAAGAGTATGCGGAATCTACTCTTTAATGTCTAGAAGATATATCAATGGAACAGTGAATATGAATGAATGAACACACGATGTAACAAAACACTTCAATATTATTAATGATAATAATACGAGTACTCTATCTTAGTACTAGGGTTACAACCTTAAAACTTACAAGACTCTTAATCTCTGGATCTGTATATGTGTGTTTGTGATGATAAATGTGATAGACGTGTTGGATGTGTGTTAGAGATATCTCAACTAATTCCCTAGAGCCTCCTTTTATAGACTAAGGAGTCCTAGTCGGTTTATAATATATTCCTAAGATATCTCAATCTTTTCTAAACATAAACGTAATCTTCTAAATAAATACACATATATCTTGTACATAAATATCTCAACACTTATCTTCACACGCATTCTTGTTCTCCAAACAATCTTTATCTCTTTAATTCGTCTTTATCCTCTTGACAATAGAAAGTCTTCAAACAGTTGTAATCTTTCCACCTGTAACACTAATAAACATAAGCAGTAGTAACATTAGTACTAGCAGTATTAATATACACTAACAGTAGTAACTTGTACTAGCAGTCTTAACTTTTACTACTAGTAGCACTAACTACTTAGCTTATATTTTAGTATTCAACACTAAGCAGTCTTAACTTTAACTAAGAACAGTAACTTTATGCTATCAGTACTAAATTATACTAATAATAGTAACTAGCAGTGGTGACATTATACTACTAGTACTAACCACTTAGCATAATTTCCATTATGTACCTAAGCAGCAGTAACTTCTAAGAATCTATAAAGTATTTTAAGTCCCAACATAGCTATACTATATTCCCTCTTAATGCCTTTTTGTTCACAAAACTCACTCATAACTTTATTCTTGAACTCTGTTGTGAGCCGAAACGATAATTAACAAACGGTTATTTTTTTAATATTAAAATAAAAGAAAATAATAATAGAAGTGTAAAATATATTTGTATTTTTAGCATTTATATAATGAAGGAAAATACAACGAAAAATGTATAACTTCACGAGGAAGGTTCTTCAAAACACTTTAATCTGTCAAAACGAAACGCGATATTCGGTAAACACACCTCCCGGCAACGGCCGTTCGCGTCAAAATTGATACGCCAAACATACTTTATATAATATAAGTATATATGGATGTAAACAATTATAGTATAGTCAAGTGTCGCGACGAGGATTCTAGAAGATTACTTTATCCAAAGTAAAAATTCAAAAACACTTTCACGAGTCGTATCGGGACGAGGTGCGATTGTGAATCGGCTAAGTTCGTGATCACGCTGTTTAGATCATGGTTTAAAAAAACATTGATTTGTTTTCTAACATCCTTATAAATGTAAAATGACAAGTAAACAATAAAAGCATTTAAAGCATTTAAGAAATTAAAACAAGAAAACGTAAACGGAAATTAATAAAACGCGACATTTAAGCATCTACATCTAATTTAAGCCCTACGAACGCATATTTAGTTAAATGAATTAAATGTGTATCCTAAGCAGAAAGGACCAAGGGCACGTTTGGTTAGAGTGGTGTGTTAAATAATGTTTGAGTGTGAAAGGACTAGAGGTCACAAGGTTCGACCCTGTAATGTGTTTTGGACAATTATTTAACGAGGGACGTGAGACGATTTTTTGACAAACCACAAGGATGATTTTTGCACTTCTCTCTTTTATTTATTATGAATTAAAAACTAATTTAATCTATAAAATTAATTAAAAATTCTAAACTAATTTATAAAAATCTGAAAAATTTATGAAAAGTGCTCAATACTATGAAAAACCTAAGAAAAATAAAAACTGAGAAAAAGGCTTAAAGAATAAGCAGTTAATAAGCAATAAGGCTCGGATAAGCAAAACTGAAAGAGACTATATGAATTAAATGTTGCAAAGATACTTTGAAAAAGACCCAAGGGTAGTTGGTTAGTGTGTGAGTGTGCTGAGACTAATGTGTGCAAAGGGGAAGGTCATGGGTTCGACCCCCATGGCTTCCTTTTTAAAAAGTATTTTGATTTTTGTAAACTTTTTGCAAAAACTGAAAGAACTCATTAAAATAAGTAATTTTTATAATTAGAGCTTTTTATGAAACTAAAAAATAAGCTCAGAATAAGCTTTGAAAGTGACAGAATACCATTTAAGCCTTTATGACAATTGGCTAAAACTGTTTTGCACTTAAGGACTAAATAAGCAATGAAAAATCTAATAAGCTGAAAACCAAACAAAACCTAGACTCTAATAAGCAAAAAGACTAGAATTTAGTAAAGAAAATAATGCTGAAAAATCATAAAAAACATAATGGAGAAAAGACAGCAAATCACTACTTAAACTAGGCCTGAAAAAGCTATTTTAAGCTTAGTTTTTAAGACTCTACAAGCACTTTGAAAAGCAGCAACCTAAGAACAGATGGAGACAAAACACAAATAAGCTAAAGAAAACTAGAAATTACAAATTCCATCAGCAAAATAGGGATGCAAATCAACTACAAGTATGGACTTAAAATCAGATTTAGAAAAGCTAAATTTTCTACTTAATAAAGATTAAGAACTAATAAGCTAGGAAAATAAGGTAGGAACTAAAACAGATGAAGAGTGATGCTTATTTAAGCTAATCAATCAATAAAAGGCTAAAACTAAGAGCTAAATAAGCTAATAAGTTCAACTAGGCAGCTGTGCCAAACACCCCTTTATAAACTTAAAATCATACTAAAAAGCTTAAGCAGATCACGATAAGCTTCAACATGCTAAAACAAATTAAGCAAATGATATATTAAGGCTAGTTAAGCAAATTCTAACTACTAAAAAACAACTTAAATAAGCTAATCCTAAATAAGCAATTTTAAACTACAACAAAGACAGTTTTGGATAGAATTAAAATAAAGCTTAAACAAATACTAAACTAAACCTATTAAGACATTAAAAACAATATTAAGACACAATAAGCACAGTTCAAAAGCAAATAAGCAATTAAGCAATAAGCATTAAGCAATAAGACAGAATTAAAGCTATACAAGTTAAAATGAAACTTACTTGATCCCTTGCTTAAACAGGGAATACAAATGCTCAGATGAGCTTAATCTACAAGCTCAGCTTATACAAATAAGCTGTAAACGACCCATAAGCCCTTCCCGGATTGGCTTATCATCCATATTAGCTTAAACACCTTAACCAATTCCTTTTGTATCTGAATAACCAAACTCAAATAGGCTCAGGTAAGCTTATTTGAGCTGTAAAACTTGATTGAGACAAATGCAGCTTATAAGAGAGCTTATTGAGCTTATTTAAAGCTTATTATCATATTTAGCAAAATTCTCATAAAAGTAAAAACACAATTTTAAAGTAAAATGCAATTTTATTAATAAGAAAAGGATTACATGGCTTTTAAAGGAAAATTACATTAAGAAAAGACAAATAAGCTGGAAATAAGCTATTCTACCCTATTCTACTCCTAGATGCCTTAAGCTGTGTGAGCTTCTCTTCTATTTATAGTGATGTGAGGAAGGTTCTAGCCTTCAGGACGCTCCTCTCTTCTTTAATCTCAGCCATCCACTCATAACCGCTTCTAATCTTCAAATCTTGACCGTTGGATTTATGACACACATAATTCACCAATGATAAGCTTGAGGATTGCCAACGTAGACATAGGAATGTCAGACGTGTCAAGCGTCATATCTTCTAGAAGCACTTGAGCGTTTGGTTAGCTTGATTTAACCTTGGCGTGGTTTTATACTGTGTGGGTGAAATGGAGGGAAGGGGATGATAAACAGTTAATTTTGACTGTTTTGACCCGTGTTATATTCATTGACCAATGTTAAAAGGGAACAGGCTAAAGGATTTTGGGTATTTGTTTTAATATTGGGCTTTTAAATAATTTTTGGGCTGGGAAGTGAATTGATATGGGTTAAGGATTAATGGTATATGGATTTGGACTTATGTTTAAATATTAGACTTTAAGGCTTATAAAGCATCAATCTTGGGCTGACCCGGCCCAATAAAATGGGCCCGGGTTGGTCCATGGAAGACGGGTTCGCCTTTGGCTTCGGTTTTTCATCCTCTTTCCATTCTCGTACTTGGCTTTATCTGTTTTTGCTTCAATTTTGTCCTTTTTGATAAATATCCGTACCTGCAAGACACAAATCACAAAACAAACGTATACAATGCATTTTATCAGGTTTTTGGTCATTTTTGGTCTTTTTAGCCCGTTTAATTAGGTAAAAGGTATGTGTAAAATAGCACATACCATAACTTCGGAGTCAAAATTTGACTTTATTATTATTATTATTATTATTGCAACATTATTATCCCCGGTCCTTTAAACAACTGCCACATCGGTATGCGAGCTGACCATGGTCCAGGATTCTTATTTCGACGAGGTGATCCTCGACCTTTTTGAAAACTGCCACATCGGTATGCGAGCCTACCATTGTCTAGTAAACTTTTATCAGTCTCAGATTCATTATTCTTACTATGGGCCTTCTTTTTAAAACTGACACATCGGTATGCGAGCCGACTATGGTCCAGTAATCTTTTTTCGACCTCGGTAATTTCCTCGACCTTTTTGTAGGCTGCAACATCGGGAGCGAGCCGACCAGATGCAACAAACTTTTATTAGTCTCGGATTTATTATTCTTACTATGGGCCTTCTTTTGAAGACTGCCACATCGGCAACGAACCGACTAGAGACAGTAAACTTTTATCAGCCCACAGTTCTTATTATTATTATTACCTCCACCCTTTAAACGACTGTCACATCGGTATGGTGTGTATTTTCATTAATACGCTTGCGGCTTAGTTAACATATGCACTGTCTGAGCAGATTGACCCACTTTATAAACAATATTATCAAGTTCCTTAATCTTCTTTTCCAAATCAATTTCATTTTCCACATATTTATTTTCTTTTTCTTTAATTTGTTTAGAAAGATTTTACTCAAGTGAGTCAATTTGTTCATTGAGTGCAAGTTTCTCCCTAATCATATCATCCATTTGAGAATCAATCATTTTTTCACGACTGCTTAAATCAATATTAAGACGTTGTTAAAAAGTTTTGACCCTTTCCTTATATCTCTCTAGCTCAGCGGTTATTGATTCATTATTATGTTCCTTATTAGCCTTTTCCCAATTATTAACATGATTAATCATTTGTTCTGACATTTGTTCAATCACAGATAAAATCATTGAATCTTTTTGTGCCTGTAAATTAGTATATTGAACAGTTGCCTGTTGTGTTTCTTGCAAATATTGAGAATATGGAATGATATTGCTATCACTAGATATCTCGTTATCTGTAAAATCCATAACTGGTGATTGTTCAAAATCCTGCAATGCATGCACACTTTGGTTTATCATTTCATTATTGATAGGTTTCAGAATTTGGTACCTCTGAGATAACGTCAGAACCATAGTTGGAAATGTTGGCCATAAGAACCACTTGTGCAGTCGAGAGATCATCACAGTCTAAATCATAAGTATCGAGATCCTCAGTCTGGAAAGCAGCATTGTGAGGAATGACTATCTGAGTTTGACTTGCTGGTATTCTTAGATCTGCAAGAAATGCGAGTTGCTCCTCATCCAATATTTGTCCAGCTTCCTAAGCTTTTGTAACATTGCTTTCTCTTCGTTATACCATTGCAGCATGTCCTTGGTCGCATTTGGCTGAGGGCATTGCCTAGCCATAAGTCCTTCACCTCTGGCCAGTTGTCAGATTTAACACCTCGTGCATGTCACTTAAGTTGTATTTCCCCCTTGAAGTCGTAGCATTGCCCTTATAAGTAGTACCATTTTAATTTTGTGCTTGTCTCCCCTGAACTTGTTGCACGGTAACCCTGTCGTCTTGAATAGTGGCTTGGTTTCTTAGATTAGAGGAAGTTCTGAGTTGATTATTGGTAGTAGGAAACCTTAAAGAAGCTACAGCCGTTAGAAAAGCCCTTGCTGTGAATCCAAGATCTGGACTCAACTAGGATATCATGATCATGATCAAATGCGAAATAAGAACTAAACAGATCACAATCAAGAACAAGGTTTTTGCTAATAAAAGATTACTATTAAAATGCTTATAAATAAGCTACTAATAAGAACTACTAAAAGCCTAGGCGCCTTATAGGCTTGACGCCTAGCTAACTCACTCACACCTTTGGTTTACATTTTTCTGGAATTGGTGAGTGCTAACCTAACTAAAACCCTCTTTATATAATAGAGGTGGCTAGGGTTTACAACCAAACCCTAGCTTACTATCTAAGCTAACTAAACAATTACATATTTGGTCCTTCATTGTTTCTTCTTTCTTCATTTCGTCTAATAGGTTTTGTAATCTTCAAATCTGTAAATCCCAACAATCTTCCCCTATTTGATATTACAAAACAACATGTATGAAGAAACAATGGTAAAACATGTCATCACAATAATAAGCTGCATATCATGAATCTTCTTCCCCTTTTTGTAATCATCTAATAGGGGTCTTGTGCAACTCGTAAACGCTTCCCCTCAAGTGATGCATGTAGATGGTTAAGTATATCAACAATAAGCTTCCCCTTAAAAGTATACTCACCATCTCTTGAATCTCGAAATCAGTTAGCCTCAAATAGTAATTATTAATGAAAATCATCTAAGTGCGCTTCCATCATCCATACTTACGTGACCACGCAATTATCAGCTTAGTTGTATCGTACAACTCTACGAGACTGTAACAATCGTCCACTCGTGTTCAAACTTTCGTTAACACGCGATCAACTGTTACCTAATAGAAAGTAGCCCATGTTCACGTAATTCTGCAAAATGAAATAGTCAATTTATCAAATACGTAGGCGGCACAATGCCTGCAATCTTAAGTGTTCATCAAAAGAGTGTCCTTGTCGCATATTTGAACGAAATCCGCTGCACCGAATGTGCATACCCGTTTCAAAGACTATTGCACCAAATGTCATCAAAAAAATAATCACCAATACGAGCCTTTATCCACATCATCGTCCGAGATCCAAACACGTCCAAAAACCAAAATTCATGTATTACCCGATATCTGATAAAGCAAGCAGTACGTTCTAAGATATCGGATAACACTAGCGGTACTTTCACAAACAGCAGCGGTACTTTGATCTTTTCAGCGGTACTTTACCTTGATCCATCCAGCGCAGCAGTACTTAAACAGATATTTACTTCCAAGCAACAATGTCAATAATACACGAATCCTATCATACCAAATAGCAAAGATTTGCTATACAAACCATATACACAAAGCATCCCACATCATTATTTCTTAGGATATCATTGAAGCCCAATCCATATGTGAACTAGTCTACTGAGTTTTTCCAGCCCAACAAAAACGAGTGTACCATATATCAAATAGAGCAAAGACTTAACCCTACCCACATATATCACACGCAGCCAATAGATACCTTATCAAATCATACCATTATTCACAGGAATGTAATATGATATATAAACAAAATACCCTTAATTTAGCATGCCTTAAACTCCATATCCAAAATAGAGAAAGTCAATATGGCAGATCCCAATGACTAACTTCTTCATCTGCTGCTTCTTATCTTGATCACAATCTATATTCAATGAGTCTGTTGCTGCTTCTTTTCGATGAACACTATCATCACCAGTCATGAATCATTATCACAACAACAACAATGAGATCTTCGTAAATCTCAAATTGATATCTTTAGCATATAGTTGCTTCGCCTTGATATGATCTCATACAGTTTTAACATTGCTATTGCCAAACGATACCTTTAAGTAACTCGGAATAGTATCTTTCATAACCAAGCATCATCTTACTGCTTCTTCTCTTTCTAAGAACGTGTAACATATCCTGTTGTTATCTGTTACATCAACTCCAAACTCCATCACGTTTGAAACCAACAGCATCATCAATGATTCTTTTAAAATCATGGCTTCATCACCATACAACCTGCTGTAAACATTTCATTATCTTCGCAACCATGACCAAGGTAAACACATCGATTCTTCTTCATATAAGATTAAATATCTATAGAAACCTTAGGAATTTGGGTTTTGTTGAAATCTTGGGATCATTAGATACGAATTACCAATCATACTATCTTAAACTTCTCTGGTTTGAATAGCTAGGGGTTTGAAGAAACCCCTTGTTTTTTCTTGAAGTACAAAAACAAAAACTTGAAAATAATACCTTTTCTACAGCCAATTCTTCATAGCATAACTTTTTATAAAAGACTTATCTTGACGATCGCTCCGGTCAGATTGTAGATATATGTGTGTAGAACCTCCAATTAAAATTTCGCGACGATCCAACGGTTAACGAATGAGTTATGACTGTTTTACCATGGCTGTCCAGAAAAATACGAACTTAGAAACCATATACGAATTTTAGGTTTCTTCTTCATTCTTCGACCATAAAACCTTGAATCCTAGATCGAGAGCCACAAGGCTCTGATACCAACTGTGAATCCAAGATCTGGACTCAACTAGGATATCATGATCATGATCAAATGCGGAATAAGAACTAAACAGATCACAATCAAGAACAAGGTTTTTGCTAATAAAAGATTACTATTAAAATCTTATATTAAGGCTACTATTAAGAACTATAAAATTCCTAGGCGCCTTATAGGCTTGCCGCCTATAGCTAAACTCACTCACACCTGTGGTTTCCATTTTTCTTTTGGAAATTGGGTGTGAGCGCTAACCTAATAAAACCTTCTTTATATAGTAGAGGTGGTAGGGTTTACAACCCAAATCTAGCTTTATATCTAAGCTAACTAAACAATGTACATATTTTGTCCTTCATTGTTTTTCTTTCCTTAATTTCGTCGAATAGGTTTCGTATTCCTCTATCTGTAAATCCCAACACTTTGCCTTTATTGAGGCAAGCAAATTGGATCATCTCCAAGGATGAAAAAATAGGACAACAAAACCTGGTTCTACCAAATGGTGACTCGGTTAAGTTGTGTAGGAGCTTGATGGTGAGTGAGTTAAGCAAACTTGTGAATGACTTATGGAACAGTTGAGGTTTGATGATTCATTTAAGACTGAAATGTATGTGATGATGGAATCGATGAATGATTGAATTGAGCTTCTGATGGATAATGAGATGAGTAATGTTGATTGGGTTGAATTGATACATGTTGTGATGGTGAGTTGTTGAAGTTATGGACTATTGTAAGATGATTGATAAGGGTTGAAGTGAGGTGGTGTCATCTGCTGATTTGCAACGAATGCTAATGGATCTTGATTGTATTCACGCATAATACGGACTTCATTTGCATGAAGTTCGTGTTGTTCAAGATATGCATGAAGTTGATTAAAGTTGGAGGTATGCAAATCTTTAACAAGCTTGACATCAGTCATAAACTTACTCCATTCAGGTGGAAGACTGTTTAAGAACTTGGTATTAACTTAAAATTGCTCCATTTTCATCTTGTAGATGTTCATATCATTAATCAACTAAGTAAATTGCAAGTAATAAAAAGGGTAATGACGTATGAGTGATTCCCCCTTGATTGTGAGTAAACTTATCAAATGCTTCATACACTTACACTCTCTTTCTTTTTTTTATTTTTTTTTATGTATTTTCTGCTTTGTCAAAGATGTACCTTGCATCGTAATTGAACTCTCTCCCATAAATCCTTAGCAACTCTGTGATGATTCACAAGTGAATAGATATCAGCAGGAAGACCTTGAGAATGTTATGGTTGCTGTTCATATCAAATCACTTGAATTTTCTCAACAGCAGATAATTCAACATATTTTTTTGTTCTGATCACCCCGTTCTCTTCAACCGTAGGCCAAATGAGTGGACCATTTTCAAGTGATTCAAGTATCATTCTTCCGTGTTCTCTATTTTGCATGTATAATTCCATTCTACTCTTCCACGAATCATACAGGTCTTTGTTGTCAACATTGGGTGATTGTTTATCAGCATATAGAGAGTATCATATACTCAGCAAGAGTATTCTTTTGTCCAAGTGAAATCAGTGGATCCATTTCAATGTGATAAGATTAAAATGATCGTACAGTGATTGGAGGTTATTGTGTTAAAGTGAGTTTTGATTAATGAAATTGAGTCTTTTGGAATACAAGGGATTTTACAATTCTTGATAAAACTGAGATATGATGTTCATAGGATTTTTACGAATCATAGACAACCGTTATAATCACCTTTGGTCACTATGTATAAATCGCCTGACTTAGGATCAATGTATAAATCGCCTGACTTAGGATCAATGTATAAATCGCCTGTAGAAAGGATCAATGTATAAATCGCCTGTAGAAAGGATCAATGTATAAATCGCCTTTGAAAATCCAAGGTATAAATCGCCTTAAGGAAAATACGTATAGATCGCCTAATACACTACGAGACTCAAAAATCAAAAATCTTAAAAAGACTCACTTTTTGACGTTTTTACCTGATTTTTCTTGTACTTCTTAACTATCTAAGACTATTAGAACCTTAAAAACACAAACTTTAATGTTTTTTACACGAAAAATTTGAAATCAAGATTCTTGGTACAAAACCCTCTTTTTAACCAAAAAGACTCAAAAAGATGAAATTTTTTTATGGTTTTGAAAGATTTTCTTGTACTTCTAGTCTATACTAAGATAACTAAGAAAGAAAGTTATGATCTTTATGGTTTTTAAACCCTCAAAAAGTGAATTTTTTTTGAATGGATTCGAACCAAAAACACTAGTTTAACAAGTAGATAAAACGCACACAAAACCTACACAAACACCCCATGGCTCTTGATACCAATTGTAGAATAATCTTAATACAAGTATGGAATGATTCACTTAGAGTTTTAGAGAGAGAGAGGTGGTTGAATGAACACTTAGAGAGAGAAAGAAAAATGATAATATTAGCTTAAGTGAAAATGTGACAAATGAACAACTATCACCCTCTCCAAGCAATAGAGAGGGTTTATATATGCCTAGCTAACCGTCCATGGGCTTGTGGTATAGGCTTACAATGTAACTTTGGTTCGGTTAGCTTTTTAACTTAATCTTACAACTTACTACGAGCTACGACTAACTATATTGGTAATGACCGACACTTTTTTGTATTTCTAACAAACACTATCATCCGAGGTTGTACATTAAACCTCTTAAACCACCCATTCAACATAGACCTAATGCCCGTAGAACTTGGTAGTTTCGATGCTATAATTGGTATGGATTGGTTGGCGAAGTACCAAGCGATCATTGTGTGTGCCGAGAAGATCGTTCGCATCCCCTGGGGAAATGAAACTCTAATCGTTCACGGTGACGGAAATAACTAGGGAAACGAGATTCGTTTAAACATCATCTCGTGTACCAAAACTTAGATATATTTGCTAAAAGGATGTCAAGTCTTTTTGGCACATGTTACCACGAAGAAGGTGGAAGACAAGTCAGAGGAGAAGCGACTTGAAGAAGTACCAATCGTCCGGGATTTTCCTGATGTATTCCCTGAGGACTTGCTGGGTCTTCCTCTGACTCGACAAGTGGAATTTCAAATCGATTTGATACCTGGTGCTGCACCCGTAGCCCGGGCACCTTATCGATTGGCACCTTCTGAAATGAAAGAGTTGTCGGAACAACTGAAAGAACTATTTAACAAAGGCTTTATAAGACCCAGTTCCTCACCCTGGGGAGCTCCGGTCTTGTTTGTCAAGAAGAAGGATGGATCATTTTGGATGTGCATTGATTACTAGGAATTGAATAAACTGACGGTAAATAACCGTTATCCACTCCCAAGAATTGATGCTTTATTTGATCAGCTTCAAGGGTCGAGTGTCTACTCGAAGATCGACCTAAGGTCGAGTTATCACCAACTAAGGGTTCGAGAAGAAGACATTCCGAAGACCGCTTTCAAAACTCATTACGGCCATTATAAATTTCAAGTTATGCCATTTGTTTGACAAACGCAACTGGCCGTATTCATGAACTTATGAATCGGGTGTGCCAAACCATATACTGGATAAATTTCGTGATTAGCTTTATTGATGATATTCTGTTATATTTCAAAGAACACTCTGCAAGAGACACGAAGAGCACCTTAAGTTAATCTTAAAGTTGCTTAAGAAAGAGGAGTTGTATGCCAAAATTTCCAAGTGTGAATTTTGGATTCTAAAAGTATAGCTCCTCGGTCACGTGATTGACAGCCAGGGTATTCACGTAGATCCCGCCAAGATCAAATCCATTAAAGACTGGGTATATCCTAAAACGCCTACAGAGATTCGTCAATTTTTAGGTCTTGCTGGGTACTACCGAAGATTCATCGAAGGATTTTCGAAGTCACCAAGCCAAATGACCAAGCTTACTCAGAAAAAGGTCAGTTGAGTTTTTTAGGGCGACAAACAGAAGCAACATATTCAACTGTTGAGCAGAAGTTGTGTAGTCCACCAATTCTGGATTTACCTGAAGAGGAGCGAAGATTTGTGCATATGCGATTGCTTCAATCAAAAGGTTTGGCGCTGAGAACTGTGTTGATGCAAAGAGCGAAGGTGATTGCTTATGAATCACGCCAATTGAAAATTCATGCGAGAAAACTATACGGTCATGATTTTAGAACTTGAAAGCAGTAGTGTTCCGTCTTAAGATTTGGAACCCCCACCACCCCCCCCACATTGGGCACTATCTGTACTGGGACAAAGTGTACGAGTGTTCACTGCTCATAGAGTTTAGCAACACATTATTAATCAAAAGTTAGTCTAAACTGCGGTCCAAGTCGTTGGTTAGAGCTGCTCCCTCAGTGATTATGATGTGAGATTTGATTATCAACCCCGGGAAAGGCAAATGTTGTCGGCTGATGTTTGAGCTGGCTGGAGAGAAGTAAAAACTTAAGAGTTCGCGGCCTTTAGTGATGGACTATTGGCTTGGATCTTCCTAAACAAATCTTGAATGCTCAGACTGAAGCACAAAAAACCAGGAGAACACAAGAACGAAGTATGTGGAGGTATGTTGCTTGAAAATTTATAAAGGATCGACAGAAATTAGTACGGAAAAGTTGGAACCCGTGAGGATGGAACTCTATGCTTCAATGGCAGGAGTTGGTTGCCATGTTATGGTGATTTAAGGACCGTGATCATGCACGAGTCCCACAAGTCAAAATACTCTATTCATTCGGGTTCTGACAAAATGTATCAGGACATGAAGAAGCTATATTGGTGGCCCAATATGAAGGCCAACATCGCCACCTATGTTAGCAAATGTCTGACATGTGCTAAAGTCAAGGCTCCGAAACACCCAAAGGCCATTAGGGCATTGTTTGTACAACCCAATTCATACCTTTAATGGGAAGTGGGACAATATCCCTATGGATTTTGGTTACGAGCTTCCCGAAGTCGTTCTCAAGGCTGACACTATTTGGGTGATTGTCGTTCCTTCTTACTAAGTATGCATCTTTGTACCCATGAGGAAAAACTGATCCCATGGAGGAAATGGCAAGAATGTACCCTAAAGGTGTGGTCATGTGTGGCATGGAAATTTAATTTAATGCCTGTCTCAATCATTTGTGATCGCAACTCGAGGTTCGCATTGAATTTTTAGAGGTCACTTCAGAAGGCTTTGGGTACTGACTTGGTTATGGGAGTGATTGCGTACAATACAATTAAAACTTAACTGCCAAAGAGAGAGAACTTATTTAAACTCTTCGAGGATATTGTTGCGTGCTTGTGCGATTGAACTTCGGAAAAGGGTTGGGTTTAACATTTGTCGTTGTCGAGTTCTCATATAACAACAGCTATTACCCTAGCATCAAGGCTACACTATTTGAAGCACTTTACAGTCAGAAGTGTCATTCACCTGTGTGCTGGGTCGAGGTTGGACAAGTGCAACTCACTGGTCCAGAAATAGTTTAAGAAACAACAGAGAAGATATCCAGATCAAGCATGGAGGCATTGTGCCCGTGATAGGCAAAAGGTTATGCCCGATCTAAAGGTAAGCGATGGACTTCCAAGTTGGGGATTTAGTTATGCTTAAGTTTGCCTTGAAAAAGGATCCGTACGTTTTGGCAAACGGGGGAAGTTAAACCCTAGGTACGTTGGACCGTGACCGTTCAAGGTGTTGGAAAAGGTTGGATCTGTTGCATACAAGCTTGAGCTTCTTGAAGAGCTGAGCAGGGTTCACAATACGTTTCATGTATCCAACTTGAAAAAGTGCTATGCCGACGAACCATTAGCCGTTCTGTTGGATGGACTTCATTTTGATGACAAGCTTTAATTCGTCGAGGAACCAGTAGAAATCATGGATCGTGAAGTTAAACGGTTGAAGCGAGGCCGCATTCCAATAATTAAGGTTTGATGGAACTCTAGGTGAGGCCCTGAGTTTACATGGGAACGCGAGGACTAATTCCGAAAGAAATATCCACATCTCTTCGCAAAGACTGCACCGTCGTCAAGTGCCACGTCGTAACCCTTGAGGATAAGGCTCATTTAACGGGGGAGACTATAACACCCTGTGTTTTAGGGTCATTTATGATGTCAATATATTCACTATATATTTTTAGTATTGTACGCGTTTGCTTTTAAATCGTAATCGTTAAGTTAATCGTATAAGCTAAAAAATTATCCTTCAATTAAGCGGGCATTAACAATTAAATGTTTACATCAAGCAAGTGTTAACTAATTATTTTGAGTATAGTTACTAACTTTGTTCATTTTATTTTTATTGGTTGCGTAAAGTGTTTACGTTTCACGATAAAATACGTTTAGGCATACCCGGAACCACCAAAACTTTTCTACGCTTCAACAAATACCCATGTTACCCAATACCTAAAGTTTTATAAAAATGCACCCATATGTATATACTTAGCCAAATCCTACATGAAATAAATAAACCTAGGCATATACTTTACAAAGCAACATCTTTATGTAATATCTACAACTTGTAACTTATAGATTATGCTAGATATTTTTCAAAGATCAAAAATCAAATATGTACTCCCTCCCCTCCCCATATTTTTGGCTTAAATATATCCCTTAAGGGACATGAAGCACACAAAATTGCAACTTGAACTCTGTACAACAAAGACCTAATTAAACCATAAGGATTTTTACACATACCTTGACCAAATACTTTCCCCTAATTCCCTCAAAGTGTTCCAAGACTTCTTATGACTACTTTGACTAGTCTTGAGGATATATAAGATACCAACTAGATGTATATCACACACACACACTTCATTTGTTAAGTGAAAAGCAACAATCACTCTTTTTTGCTCACCTATAGGCCACGACCAACACAAATCCACCACCAAATCCATACAAAATTCTATTTACAACATTTACATACATACCTACATCATTTCTAAGATAACCTAAGGCATTTAAAAGGGTTGGTTTGGAGTTTACAAGGGTTAAGAAAGGATAAAGGAAGATTAGGGTTTCAAACTAATCTAGGGTTTTCTAAGCTTTGCAAGCTTTAGTTTAATATCTAAACAAGAGTTTAGATATTGTGGTTCATCATATTAAGGTCATTTAAAACTCTTAATATCTTTATATTTATGATTTTATGCATATATAATTCTATGTAGCAAATCACCATTTAGGATGCTTAATAACATGTAAAATGGACTTTTACTTGTGATCATGGTTTTATACACTTTTACATATGTTATATGGTTGTTATTATCATGTTATGATGGAAGTATAAAGATTGTACACTTGTGGTTTATGTATAAAAGTATATATATAAACTAGTTGCAAAGCCCGCCCAATGGGCAGGCTTGCCTTGTGAGTATCGAAGGAATAAATTAAGTAACGGTTAATGAATTACGAACATCGTAAAAAATTTATACAGTTAATAACGAACAAAAAGAAATGAATGATAATACGATAAGAAAAAATAAAAGTTAATAGATTATCCGCCATTACATATGAATCCTAATAAAAGCACAATATTGAAATTTTAAAACTGTAAAATTAACCATAAAACAAATGAGTTGTGTAAAAAGAAACTATCAAAAATACTGATTCGTTCGACAAATAATTTTAATTTGCTTCAAAAATAATGATCATACTTTTTAAAGGGAAGTGTCGAATGTTGTTAAAAAAAGTGTCAATGAAGTATAAAAAATAAGCATTTTAGTTGTCATCGTCACTGAATAAGTTGAGGTCAATGACATCATGATCACTTATTTCATGTCCAGCTTTACGTACTTGTTTGTTTAGTGCATCAACCTTTGTTATCTTCGAGCTCATTTTGTTCTAATTCCCGTTGAAAAATTGATGCATCTTCTTTCGCTATATCCATGACCTTTCTTTAGTATATGGCGTTTATGTAGTAAACAAACTCATACATTACTACAGCTCATTAAACATAAATAACTTGAACATCAGCTAGAGTTATTAAGGCTAGATCATTTATGGGTTTGCGACTCAATTAACCATGTTAACTTGTTTGAAAATAAGTATATCAACCAAATACCAACCAAGGCCGTTGCGCCTAGAAAACCCCAAGAATCTAATAGATGCTCGGGACATGAGACATACATCTTGTCGTAAAAGGTTGCGCTAGTAAGTGAAAAAGATCTAAAACAAATTATTATAGACTTCCACATATGACATTCAGTAATATCCTTCACAAAATGAAATATTCTATTCATTAATATAAGAAACCCATAACATACTAAAAGATTTACTTAGAAGTATGGAAAAAATCATTTGTAGAGAAATTATACAGCATGTCATGTCAGATGTAAAGAAAATTAAGTATTTGGAATGATAACTATAACTTTTATGAGAGTGATCCGTATAAAACCATGATATTAACAATTGCATCATGTGGTAAGACTACACAAATTATATAAATAAAATCATCAAATCTATAACACTAAATGACATTTATTTGAATCATTCAGCAAAAACTTGAACATACTTTCAGCAATGTATTGATTTGTACCTTCTTTGCAAGTTCAATATCAGGCAAAGAAAACGCTTATTTGTATCACCAAAACCAAAAAAATTAATTAAATAAGTAGCATGTGATAAAATTGGCGGTTTTATAATGGGTCAAAACAGATAACTAAAACAAAAAATAATCAAGTACAGAAGCTACAGACGATCAAGATCCACTCCATAGTGTTGTATGTAACTACAAAAGCAAGGTTAAGGTAGCAACCTGGTTCTTTTTAGTGTTCAATTATTACAAAATAAGCATATCAACAGTTACTTACAAACACTCAATATTTCTTATTTTGCTTGAAAAATATAATTAAACACATAAGCACTTGGATAAGCAATCCTAAAAACCCTTTAAAGGAAGGAAATGAACCTGGATTTCAATAATATGTCTGATTTGTGTGGCATCAAGTGGTTGGAAAACAATATACTCATCAATCCGGCGGTTCATGTGGCCTAAAAGTTTGTCTGGCCGATACAACAACCTGCTTTTTTTATCAAATTATAAACCGCATACTTGCTATCATTTGTAATTTGAAGAGTGTCGAGTTTGTAATGGGACCCGATATTAGATGTCTTGATAACCACCGAATTACTCTGTAGTACATTTAATTGTCCTCCCTTGTGAATCTTATTCTTCCATTATTCAACAACTATAACAGAATGTTGATAACCTCATGAGGTGCCTTTTTTGAGTTCATCAAAAATAACAACCGAGTAATGTCATATATGATTACAAACATTGCATTATCTCAAAATTTATATAGTTTTTTAAGATCAAAAATAGGTGATTTGCATTATATATACATTAATGCCAACATGTGACCCATTCTTTTCACCAACTTCTTATTTAATCCGTTTTCAAATGATAAATATATAAAAAAAGAAAAATCGAACCTAAGTGACCCACTTATATGTAAATGGGTCAATATTGCCACCTCCAGGTTACAAAAAGAAAAGATAAGTTACCCAGGTTTGTAATATTAATTTCCGGTCCACACAAAAGGGGTGTGATCATCAACTATGTCCTAACTTGTGCATATCAACCAAAACATAGATCTTACCCCTCAAGTAATTTCAAAATGCACATCCAAACAACCCTTACATAAAGGAGCCTGGATCTAAGAGAGTGAAGATATAGCGTACCTGCTATGGTGCATTTTCCATTGCCAAAGCAATTGCTTCAAAAGCTACTTCTCCATCTGTGAACCCACGGAGCTTGACTACCATAATCTGTTAAACCCTTATTTTGAGCCAATAAACCATACAGGTGGGAATTACAAAAATCTACACATGGTTGTTGACTTGCATTATAAATGGAAGATATCTAATTTTTGGTTTTTGCATTGTCCTCTATTGGCCTCATTATCCAGTGTACCCCGGCAGCAGCAAGAACCACAACACTGTTTTGACTCCATAACGAAGGCAAGGTACAATACAACATGATCTTCACATGATCATCACTCTCGAATGATGTAAATTGCGATGAATCATAATCTGATGATAAAATATATGTTGTACTCGAACGTGATACATACTTATCTGGTCCTGCAAGGTAACCCCTGAACACTATTGTTAGTAACTCAAGCGACTGAATCTCATTATTCATTTCATATATTATCTTCATCTTTAAAGAGTTGCTATCGAGTCTCAACAGTTCACTTGTCTATTGTCACATATCTAAACTTTATTAGCCCAATCTAGCCCATACTAAACTTTATTAACCTGTAATCACATATCTATTTTCCTATTAAATAAATGCATAAGCACTACTTACTTCCAGTTCAACTCCCGTTATGCCTTATCTGTTAATGCATATACAACCTCAGCATCACCAAGTGGCCGACCAACCATTATCAAAGTAAATTTTCTGGAAAAGTAGAATAAATGTGTAAGGTTTACATATAACCAAGAAAATGAACATTCATATAATGTAATGAATTCAATGATCATAATACCTTTACTGATACATTTACGCTGCATTACTTCATCAACACTCATTTCCTCATCACTCTCCTCGTTTTTCTAATCATTTTTGTCAGCAATTTCATCATTACTTCACTTTTGAAGTCTATGCGGCAAACACAAAACAAAAACCAAAACAAACCTGACTCAATTACACCAAACAAAGTATAAACTTATGCATCAATGTTTACAGAACTACAATTTAATTCGTGGATATTAATCCATAAAAATCCAAGAGAGACAAACCGAGCTTATGGTATACTCACTCGCATTACTTTTCATTCATTGCATTTTAATGAGTCTACATTTATTTTACATTCTACATGTCACTTTCGAGTAATTTATAAAGTCTTGCAACTCTTTACTTAAACATAAATTTCTTGTTCATGTTCTCACTTTTGATCCCGCACAACTCATAAACATAACATTTTACCCAAGAGTCAAGAAAGTGAGCCATGACAGTTAAAAAAAACACATCCATAGACTTCAAAAACTGAATCTATAATAAAATTATTGACATACCACGATCTGTATCAACAACCTTATGCCAGCAACATCATGTTAGCAACAATCCTCTTCTGTCTCAAAGTCAATACCCATAATCAACCACTCCAACCACTCCATAATACCTTTTCAAACTCCACCCTTTTCCAGTCAAATTCATATTCCTAATAAAAAATAATCATGATCAATACTTTGCATAAAACATAAAAAAAGAAAAAAAAAGAGACGTAAAACTTACCTCTTGTTCAGGGCAAAGATTGTAGATCCAATTTATTTTCATAAACCTAGTTTAAATCATTGTATGGTAGTGGTGCTGAATTAGAAATCGCCGGTAATGAAGCCATAAATCTAATTAGAAAATATACCTGTGATCGGTTGATGAAATTGCTAGATGTGTGTGTTGTGTTTGGATGAATTGTGACTATGAATTTCTTATGTAGGCTTATCAATATGGTTTTCAAATATTGAATTTGGTATTTCTTTTCCACCAAATACATTCCTTTCTTAAACCGAATCTCATGTTTTCTTTGGAAAGAATTAATTTACCATTAAAGTGATGGCTTAATTGGTCTCTCTCGTAAATCATTTTCTTAATAATATGTAACTGAATTTTTTGAATGCCTTTGACTTTCATTAAACCATATATTGTAGGTGTTATATTAAATGTGAAACGTAAAAACAGAATTATACATTTGAATTCAAAATAACATGTTTTTAAACTTAAACCTTATCTATTTTGTTTTTTAAAAACATTCCACAACTACCATTGTGGTCTAGTGGTAGATGCATATGTTGTGGTTGCATAGACCAAGGTTCGAATCTTGTCAAAGCCTTTTTAGCACCAATTTATTTCCAGGATTTCCATTCATGCATACGTGGCAAAATTAATGCACACGTGGACACATAAAAATGCTTAGGTGGCTTTCTTGGCTGCCTATGTGGATTAAAAAATGCTTAGGTGTCTTTAAAAGGTGATGACATGAATTAAATTGTGGGTGAGGTGGCATTCTTTGATGATTATGTGGCAATTTATTTGTTCATTGAGGTGGCATTATTGTATCATGTTATATAACATAGACTAGTTATCTAAAAACATACTTATGAAAGTACATGAATAAATAAGTGTGTACACATTTGGATATTGTGATTTTTGGACAATACATGGACTAATCATGGACTAGAGACCCTAAGGATGTAATACATGTGATAATAAGTATTGTAATGGACTTGTAACAAGGTGGTTAAGCTTAAAAGTACAAAATCAAGTTTAAAACATGTTTTTATCACAAACTTCAAAACTTTCTGTTTTAGTTCGAAAATAAAGGTATATATTTTATATTATTATAAAATAGTACATCCCATGAGGATTCCAAAAAGGTAAGAAACTCGAAAAACTGATTGACAACGAAGGAGATACGTAATTTACAAGTTATACGATAATAAACTGGTTTATAAAAGAAATTTTATAAAACCAAGTTACAAAATACTACTGATATATAAGGTTGGTTATTTTTCTCAGATCACACATATTTTTAGGATTCTAAAACATTAAGAATCATAATTTTTCGATCAATAACGAAGGAGTTATGAATTTAGCAAGTTTACGGTAATTAAAGTTTATAAAAATAATTTTATAAACTATGAAAATTAAAAATCACTATTCATAAAATGGATAAAATACGACATTTACGGGTTTTACGATAACTAAATCTATAAAAATAAATTTATAAACTGTCATGAACAGTAAAAACAACTGTTCATCAGGGGACTAAAAATATAAAAATGTAATATTCTGATAACTCGTCTTAATACGAAAGCATGGACATAAGAAACGCAAGAAACAGGCTTAAAACGATAAAGTTACGTCGTTTTTACTAACGAAATATTTATAAACGTTTGAACTTTATAAATACAATTTCACAAACGTAATTAGATGGTGATGTAGCTATATAGAATTATATATGGTATTAGTTATTCAAAGTGGTTAGTACTTATACGACCTATGTTTAATTAGGTTGCATTCCGTCATTACCGTGACGTATTTTCTGTGATATACTTGATATTCATTCACACAAGGTGAGTTCATAGCCCCACGTTTTACATTTTAATGATTTACAAGTTTTAGGGTGAGAAACATATGCATGTTTTACAATTGGACGCAAGTGGACATTTTACATTTATGATTACGTGTTTACCTAAGTAGCGATAACCCTCTTAGCCCATTATCATGAACTTTCAAGTACTGTTGTGAGCGCAAATGTTATAAATAGATATATTTGGGATTGACATCCCCATTCGGGTGAGTCATGCTCACTGTGCCGGTTTGCCGGACAATGAACGTATACCATGTCGGACATAGGATGTTGCGGGTTAGAACATCATCACGGGCAATGTTGGCAATTTATATTGCATTTCATACATGTCGAGCTTCAGTGTCATGAGCTTAGGAAAACGTAATTACTTTTTATGATGTTTGCATATGTTGCATTATCATGGGGAAATCTTGCGGTCCTACATTATACATTTTATAAACCTATGAATTCACTCAACAATATGTTAAGGTTTTATGAAATGTTTTTCAGGGGATCAATAAGGCACGAGGTGCAAGGGATACATTGGGGGTTTTGATTTGGATGTAATGCATTAAAGATTTTGTCGCATTACATTTTGTATATCTATTATGGGCTAGAAATCTTTGTATTTTGAACAAGTGAACATATACAAAGGGATTTTCACGGGACATACATACATACACTAGTTGTTGTATTAGTTGATTAGACTAGATGCATTCAGGATTGATA